>JAANSK020308486.1:0-19258 GCA_011763485.2 Isoetes engelmannii
TCCCCCTTTTGTTGTCGCATCGCAGGTCTCCCCTTCGGACTGAAGTAACATAGAAGATCGCCGCTCCGCAAAACCCGAGAGGCTATTACACTATTTAATTTTGGCGTAAAGTAGGCGTAATTTGAACAAAATTATCTTTACTTTATCGTTTTAAAAAAGTAGTTTTCAGAGAATTACGGGCTGTAAATGCCCCGGCGGCGCCGCTAGACTCGGCTGCGAACTCGCGGCCTCCGCCGCTCGCCCGCCGCCTCGCCTGGGGGCGCCGCCGGGGCATTTACAGCCCGTAATTCTCTGAAACTACTTTTATATAATATGTACTAATCCGGGGAGGCTATTACTGTTTATTATAGTGATTTCTTGAATTATATAATTTTCTTCTCCACATTCTTCTTGCACAATAAACCACAGGTAATGGCGCTGATTGTCGTAATAGCCTCCCCACGATTATTATGTGGGCCAATGGCGGGGGAGGCCATTACGCCCTGCTCGGCTTGGCTTGCCCTAACGGGCTCACCAGGGCCTTACATGGCATAATGACGTCCCCGGGGCCATTACCCCTCCCATAATTTGAGATTTTGAACTTCAGGAGTTATTGAATTTAGTGCAATTAAGCCTGATTTCGCCTTCAGATCCAGTCTTAACACCCACGCTGCCAAAGTGAATCATGGCTTCAGTAAAAGCCTTGAAGAATTGCTGCTGATCAGAGGCAAAGAGGCCAACAAGGCCCTGTGTAGAATTATCGCTTATGAGGACCTGGTCAGAAGTAAGCAGGCCCTTTCCCTGCTGCAGATCTTTATAATATGAACCATCAAATATAAACGGACTCGTTATATCCATGGCCTGTGTAATGCTATCGCTTGAGTTCAGAGATGGACACTGGCCTGTTAAAACCGCCACAAAACTTGAATTCAAAGATGGGTCGGTCTTGAATGTGCTGTTGAAATTGTATAGCCGGTTGGTAAATTTATCGCAGTGTGCAAATCCAATTGTATGAGCTCCTGCACATGAAGATTTTAGAAAATATGTTAGGTTGTTTTTTTCTGTGTTGGAGTATTAAAGTTTTAAATGTGGAGCTTTTTGTAATTTCATTACCTGACAAAGTAACCATTTCATCTGTTGTTAAGTTGAGATTTGCAAAGAAAGCAGTGTTCTCTGCAACACTAAAATTAGCTGAAGGGAGATTTACTCTGGATGCCTGAGATACCAGCCCATCTCTTCTTCCTTTAAGAACTGTCCATGTAGGTCCACTACTCTGATTCAACAATTTGCACCCAAGAATTAGCATGATCTTCTTTTTAGGAATTAGATGCTGCATTAAAATTAGCATGAGTAGGGAAAGGAATAAGAATAAAATAAATTTTCTTACATAAACAACTGCATCTCGAGTTGCCATAGCCAGAATATCGGCACAGGAAACAACTCCTGGACAAGCTTTCTCCACAGCTTGCTTGGCTGCTATGATTGCATCAAATGGATCGCGAGGAAAGTCCAGATTCGAAGCATGATCTCTCTCCGCGGTGTTTGTGCTTGTTGAAGAAATCAATATTGATCCATCACAACCCTGTAAACTCCAACAAGTTCATTATTATGTCAAATAAAATATGATTATCAACTTCAACCTTACATCTACAAAACAATCATGAGCAAAGAGTCTGAGCAATGCAACTGGCACTTTAGTGGATAGCTGCGAAGAAGCTATGATCGATATATTGACAATCGACTCCACCTCTGGGCAGGAAGTTTGATAAAAGTTTGCAGAGAGTTGGGCAGCTACAATCTGCAGGAGCTGCCAAAAGATGAAAACTGGAACAATGGGCATGGTCATGGTTCTCTAAGTCTCAGTTCGTTGTAGCTTAAGTTACAAGCAGAACTACTATCCAATTAACATTGCTTCGATTATTTCCTGCTATATATCTTCTTGTAAAGCATCTTTCATCATCCTCCTAACAAATGGTTGGTGAGACTTGACTCACCCACGTTTCCTGCCCGATGATCATCAGTGGATTTTGAACCGTGGTGGGGACACCAAACGCATATCCTAACAGTGCAACATTACGGAAACTTAGTTGTTATATGTCTGATCTTTTCGCAAGGTTGTTCAAATATTTACACATTTTGTTCTCTATTTCTTGCTGAAATTTGTTGTTCAGCCAACACATTTACAACTTTGCACTAAAGTCTACATGATTTGCAGCATGTAAACTTTATGAAATGATGCCACAGAAAGACCAGTTTCATAAACTAACAAAGAATGTATTCAAACAATGTAATACACAAAAGTAAAGGTTATAGTTTACACGTTGTCTTAACAGACCTCAACTGTAAAAAGTAAAACACTACCATAGAAAGCACAAAAAAAACCTTTGTTAACTATGTAAAGTAGTTTCAAATTCAAGAAGATACAAAGAGCGTATCTCTTGCCACGTTAGCTTTGTCAATAATAAAAAGCCATATAATATACACAGCCGCCAAAGCCTAATAGTGGACTCATTCCAAAGAATAAATTGCACTAGCACATCAGGTAGCAGTACGCACATATGCCCCAGCTTTGGCTGGTGTCAATTTTGTAAAAAGATTCTTTAAGGCTTGCGTAATCGTTCAATGTCAGTACGCTATATAGACTACCAACCAAAGACAAGAAAGAAATAAGGTGGTTCATATTTTTCCAACATGGTAGTAACTTCATGTTTCTCCTTCTTCATCACTTGCAGCTTTTTCAAAAGCCTCAAGGAATGTATCAGGAGGTTGTGCACCTGAGAACTGGTACCTGCCATTAATCTGCAAAGTACTGGCTGTGAATGAATGGGGACATGAACAAATATAACTAGACAATCTCACTCACCTGGAAATGAGGTACGCCTCTAACTCCAGATGCATATTTCTGTAACTGTTCTTGCACCTATCAATAAAAGCAAAAGAAAAGAGATAGACCTGAGAAATGGTTTTGGTAAACAAGAGCTCATAGTACAATACAAAGTATAACTTACCTCTTTCACTCCGGCGTTTGGATCATCAAGAAATTCCTTTGCCCCTTGGACGCCAACCTTTTCTGCAGCACTCAAAAGCACCTGTCTGTCACTTACAAGAATAACACATCAAGATGATACAATGCAAAAGCAAGATAGGAAATAATCTACGTTTAATTCCTGGGTGCTTGAAGGGCAAAAACACCCTCAGGAAGACTTTGTAAGTTGGCATTTATGACTTCTAATTCCACAATTTGACATATTTAGAACTTTGCAGTTTACACAATCATCCCAGTGTTCCCAGTATTATCCCAGTGTTCTGATTTCCTGGGTGCTTTACGGGCAAAACACCTTCAGAAAGACTTTGTAAGTCTTCATTTATGACTTCTGAATTGTTCTGAAAGAGTGTTTGACTATTTGTACAACCATAACATTTAAGGCAATGGATATCACACAAGATAGAGATAGGCATTTGCAGGGCTTGCTATTTGAAAATTATAGTAGATTCCCAAAGGTGTGAGACATATAGTCGTAGCTTACAACAGATTACGGGAGCACGACATTATTAAGAGTAATCAAATTCAATGCCTAACAACATGCTTTATACAGCGTATTGACACAATAAACAACTGCAGTTTGAAACTACAGGTAAATCATAAAAAGGCCACCTACTTCTAGCAAGAGGCAGAAAGCAAATTTTTGCTGCTCAAGGCCAATGTTGAATGCATTTTTCTTCGCTAAAATGCCAGTTCTGAATAATCTAAGAAAGATAATGCATGCTGTGCTTGGTCGGTGTGCGCCTGCCTGTATTATAGAGGGCAGCCATGCTAATGAGAATTTCAATTTGCTACCAATTTTTATCAACTCCGTATTAAACTTGTATTCCATGGAATTATGGTATAGTAGATCCATACCTATCACCAATATACTTCTCTTGTGTGAAATAATTTATGAATAGCTCCTCCACCAATTTGTCTTGAATATCTGCCCCTTGTTGTGCAGCAAATTCAATCAAACGATGGCTGTCCATTGTGCTACCCCTGCAACAATCATAAATGGTAAGAAATAACTAAGTGACCTGAAAAACATGATAAAAGGGTTGGGTACCCACGTCAATCCACCAAGCTTGAAATTAATGCCTAGACCTTCAAAGACCTAACAAAGGCCAATTTTTAAGTTATACTATTTCGAAGCAGATAAGAGCTGATCAATTGATTAAAAGGTACCTTAGCAGTGCGATTTATAATAGGAGTTAAGTTCCTCTCGCCAAATTTGTCTTTGTAGTACTGGACCTTATCTATGCCCTCCTTTGGAGCATTAGGATTCAGAAGAAAAGGATGCCATTTAATCTGCAGCATGTGAAACCAAAGTATAAACTATGGTAACCAGAGTTAGGGAGAACAATAACATCGACATGAAACCTACCTCGAAGTCATATTTATCCTTGCTGGCATTCATAGCCTTCTCTAAATGTTTCTTCCCAATATAACACCATGGGCAAACAGTATCAGAAACTATGTCAATTTTGATCAGATTCTTAACAAGCTGCTGTGACATTCTGTAAACGGAATGGCTCCCGATCTTGAGATTATGACTTCCGACTTCAGATTGCGTACTTCAACTTTGGTACTTGAAAGCTTAAGTCCAGAACAGGAGAGGGACTACTACTAGCAGTGCAGAATTTTGTACACGTTTCGGGTCTTCGACCTTGGACGGCTTGTATTAAACGTGTAAGAAATTCTTTTATGGACGGCTTGGGAGGGTGTTATTTATCGCATGGGATAGGGGTGTATTATTTTCTAGTGTGTATTATATTGCTTCTAGTGTGTATTTTTTTTTTTTTGCCCATTGGATTGCCCCAAGATTTTCGGTATATTCCCTCTCCTTGCATCCTGGCCGCCCTTGTCAGGTCTTCGTGGGTCAAACTAGCCCCACCTGACCCGCTTTTCAAGGGGCTAAAAAAAAAAATAGACCATTGCTCTCAGGGAATAAGAATACGAGATCCGTATAAAGGAGCGTAGGAGTCAACCAAAACAAAAATCTCAGATATACAAATGCATATACTGGGCTTAGAGAATCGAACTCTAATCCTTGCACCAGCGCCCATGCCTTACCTGAGAAATCGACCCACAGCAGTAATCTGTACAACGCACAGCTCCTCTCCTAGATCCCGAATGAACCAATCATCCACCTGCAAGCCGCACAACTCCTCTTCCAGATCCCGAACGACAAAATATCGACCTGCAAGCAAACACTTGCATCAATTGCTGGAGGATGCAACATCGCAAGCGTACGCTGAAGGAAAATTCGCACACCTATATCCTGAGGAAAATCCGATTGTGACCCAGGCAGGGTCGTCGGCGTCGCTGTCTACCCACAAGAAAGAACTGGCAGGAATCCTTGTTTACAGAAATTAAAGCCCCGCTATTTCAACCAACGGACAACAATCGCAGGCTCAGGAGAAATTCGCACTCTTATATCTACAGCCCCGTGTTTTCACAGAAGGGCAACCTTGCTCGTTGCAAACTGGAGCGAGCCGAGAGAGAAACTTGACAATAAAAGCAACACGACAGACTCAGGCACGGAATTCCATCCCAAGCAAAGCAACGGCCAACAATTGGACGCCCAAAAACAAATCCCGCTCTCATATCCTGACAGGCACAGTCGCTTCTTGCGACTGGCAAAACACAAGGAAGGCTGCCGGATTTAGAAACCCACGTTGCTACAAACAACTGGAGTGATGCACATGGACTCCACCCCACCTAAACACCATACCCTGGCTCAGGAACAACGAATCTTGCCCGCATCTGGCCTGCCACCATCAGCATTCTACGTATTTCGCTACGAATACCTTTAATAACCATTGACAATCTTATGTAATAAAAATATGGTTTTTTATTAGGGCGCCACCTTATCGCATGGGGTGTATTTCGAATTTTGTGGACCATAAGATCATGGAACGTATTATGTAAAATTGGTTTCCAGACATGTAAAGGCCTCGGCGGCGCCGCCAGGCTCGGTGGGTTGGTTTTCAGAATTTTACGGCCTGTAAAGGCCAGAGGATGCCTTTACAGGCCGTAAAATTCTGAAAACCAATTTTTCAAAACGTAAATGATGTGTTATTCAGATTAAGTTGTTTCTTGGATCTCCGTGGTAGATTAGGCTGTTTCTTGGATCTCTGTGGTGATGAAGTAGGATTATTGTTGCTGTTACAAAGCCAAATCGGCTGTCTGACCTTACTTTAGGCTAACTTTGGCGGCAAATGCGGCTTCTCTGCTTCAGACCCCATTTTAGATTCAAACTAGGAACAAATCCGGCAGCTTGAAACCCAAATCGGCCGCTTTGAGCTTCAATCTGGCAGGAATCAGTACCTCCTAAGACAAAATATTGCCTGCCTGTTCCGTTCGAAAAATAGAGCAGTCAGGCGTCACAGAATCCAGACGAAATTGAGATCAAGTTGAAGCTTAGATCTTTTTGGTTGCAGATCGACTCTCCAAACCACCATTTCCAAAAGGGACACGGCTGGAGTTAGATGGAGCTCGGCTATGGTGGTGGCTTTCCCTTTGTCGAAGGGGATGATTGTCTGGCAGTGCTGCTCCGTAAAATTCGGGTGCAAGTTACGAATTTTAAAAAAGTAGTAATCTGAATAAAACATCATTTACATCCTAGTAATATTCCATGACATCATTTACATCCTAGTAATATTCCACGAGCATCCATATGGTCCGTCCCCTTCAAGTCAAGATGGGGTCAAATAGCCCCATGACATGTTGACCCGACTTTCAAAGGGGCAATGGTACTCTCACCTAGACAATCTCAGATTCCCTCAAACAAAAACAAAGAGAATGCCTGGAAAGTAAAGGAGCTTGGAATCGAACCCCAATTGGTATCCATTGACATAGTACCTCAGGTGCCTCCATCAGGATTAGAGAATCCCAACAAGCCCATGCATCAAGATGAACACCATCGTGTCACTGATTCCCACCAGCAACTCTTATAGTCAGTGGCATGATAGTGATGATCTTGAGACATGGTTCTTGCTGGTATGAACATGTCTCCCTTTCATCAGCATCTGCATTCTGCAAGGAAAAAACTATATATCAGTGAGTCCGGTGAGTTGAACCCTAACGCAATGCCCATGCTCATCTGGGCATAGGAGCAATCCCAACACACAGGATCACCGCTATACCCAGGGGCCATAGCCTGCTGAAATTTCCAGAATGTTAGTAAACATGCCATCTCGTCCTCAATAAGCATATTCTTCCCACAAACAGAGATAAGGAATTTCAAAATTCACATTCATGATATTACAAAAGCATACACATGCCACTACAAGCACAAAAATAGCATTGCACTAAAAGGATAGACGTGCCTCTACAAGCACGAAAAAAATACTACACATAACATACACTAGTTCATGGGTGGTCGTGCTTAATCATAACATCAATTTGACAGATCCATTGAACTAAGAGAGTCTTGGCAGGGTATATAGTTCAGAAATCAGAAAACCAAGTTGTTCCCAATCTACACTAGACATTGCAGAATCTATGGCATAAAAAAAAACCTCAGTCTCCATCTCAAGAGCTGCTAGATGCTATTCTATGTGCCGCAGTGTCAATTTGTATAATGTTAGAAACAAACTCCTGAGCACAAAACACTTGCTCAGCCTCAGCAGGATAGATATACGGATCAGGATGGGATGCATCAATCCACGAGCTTATGAGTGAAGGGTCGCTGGATGACCATAGTCACCCTGTGCATCACCGTTGTTCTCCATCCCATTGCAGCCCTGTAACAGGAAGTTACCAACAAGAAGCATGTGAAAGAAGCACAAAACTTAAATTGAAATAAAAACTGTATAGAAAAACAAAGGTAGCTAAGGTTAGCCAACATCCATTAGAGGTTTGATGGGATCACATAAGGGCCCTAACTTGGTGCCAGTGTGAAAAACCTCGAGCCAATACCTAAGCCAGCATGTACAGGCTTTTTTAGCCAGGTCTGGAACTATGTTCCATGTGTCATTGAACTACAGGTTTGACAAGATCCGAACCTTTTTTAGTTTCAAAGTTGGTGGGTTGGGGTAATCATTGCAATGCCACCCCGCACTGATTTACCGCCGAAACTTCTGTATTTTTTTCCCCTCTATATAAAACTCTGTCCCCCTCTCTCGCGGTTTTTCTTAGCGCCATTCGCATCTTCTCCAAGCTCCACCGGCAGAAGCTCTATGAGTTATTCTTTACAAATTCAGAGAGGTTTAAGCATTGTAATCCTTATGATTTGATGTACTCCTAATCTCTTTTTCTCTTACTTTCAGATGGCAAGTAATTCAATTCCATTGGGGGTGCGGGGGTGCTTCAATATCTTTATTAGAAGCTTCGTTACTCTTCAGCCTGCCTTGCGGGGTGAATTCTAGGTTATATGATGCACATTAGAGAGCCATAGATGTCTGATTTAAGTGTAAGAGAAATTGCATGTCCGAGTTAAATATGTGTACACACCATTTGTTATAGAAAAAGAGATCAAATATTATCGGATGTTTCCTGAGCTACAGGCTAATTGTGGGTGAATTTACTGCCTTTTCTTTCTTTACTGTCAACTTCTGTTATTTAACTTGTATTGTTTTTGCAATCCGGGATTTGTATTTCCAATGTGCAAGAGCTGGAGACATCGAGCTCCATAACAAGCGTGTTCCATTCTTTCCACTATGATCCCGGTTCTTTATTCTTTGAAGGTTAGACAACAGTGCAACTTAGAAAGATTGGGGTATGGTTTCTCCGCTTATTATTTGCATTATGTAATTTCATTATCTACTTATTTAAAATGTTTTTGGGGGGTGGGTGTCCTTCCTTTTTTTGTCCGCCAATAGACATCAAAATTCTATAGAAAAGCAAAATTTTCTCATCAGAAAATAAAAAAAAATGGCAAACAAAAATTTGGGTCTACTCGTTTGTTTTATTGAATATTTTTTTTTCTCAAATCCTTAAAACGTTTTCTCTTTGGGAAAATTCCTAAATAGGCTTAATGTTTTACAAAATTCCCAGATTAGACCTTCTATTTTAAAAATTTTCAAAATAGACCTCCTTTTGGTGGGAAGACTAAGGAAATTGGACGTACCAGATTAGACGAGGCCTAATCTGGGAATTTCGTGAAACATTAAGCCTATCTTGATAACGTGCCCCTTTACTTTCTTTTCATAATGGTTGTTTCAGTCGTTTCCGATATGATTATGGGTGGACGGGTGTTACTTCAATGATTTTCACAAAAATATTTTACGTAGTCGCCTCTTTCTTCAGCTTCAGACGGTGTCCAGTGCAAGCTTCCTTCATCTTTCTTTAGACGTTTCTTTCAATTGGAGGCGATTCCTGGCATTCTTGTGGCTGGATCCAAGGAGCGTCGAGCCATTTTGCAGGTAATAGACCTAATATGTAGCACAATAACAGGGGGTTCCAGTGGGATTTAATATGGATGTATAAATGACCATGCTCAAAACCATTGACTATATTCCTAAAACAAGCAAGTGGATTGTTATAAAAAAAATATAGATTTACTAGAAGAAATAATTTCATTATCCTACTGGTTGTCTTGGTCAAAACATTCTTATTAGGACGTTGAATTATTTTGGTGGAGGTTCGAGTCCCGTATTTCAGATTTTAAAACCTTAGGCAAACCCATATTTCATGTTTCGAAATCATAGGCGCCCCCAATCATAATTGACCAGAATCAAAATGAGAGGCCTCTAGAGGCCCCAACATGTGATTGGGCTATAGGATCAATGGATCCGACGCCCGAGGTAGTCTAGGGGGCTTCTTGTTTCATGGTCTGGGGGTTGCAACTTTTTGAAAGGGCTTTGTTGAACTGAGCACGGTTTTTTTACTATAGGGCAAACTGAAGCATGCACCACCTCCTTTGATTTCAATTATGCTATTTACCATGTAAATATCTTTTCGGCAAGGATAATTCTGATCTTTCTTTGTAACTGAACACCTGGTGCTCACTTTTTTGATGCAAAGACAGCAGTGGGCACCTATATTTTCACCCTTATTTTAATATCTTTAAGCATGCATTAAGTTTTTCTCTTTAAACATTCATAGTTGTTTAGTTTGAAAGCTCATTCGATGCTTTGTTGTTAACAACAGCAAAGTCACATCACAATAGTACGCTTTTGCAAATTTTCAAGCCCTTGATGTCAATCTTTAACTGTCTGATCCAAAGACAGATGAAGAGGCAATTAATAGATGCTGGATAAGATGCTAAATGCAACAAGATTAGAGATGCATTTTTGTTTTCTACTTTGCTTAGATAGCTTTGAGTAATTTAAGAATATTCCAACTTCCAGCTGAGCTTTTTTCCCATGCAATGACATCGTTATTGGAGCGGAGTGTTGAATGGAATAATGAAACAGGGATACTAAGAAGGTATTCCTCTTTGATGTCACTACATCTTTAAAAATTTGTTGCATTTATTTTAGTCATGTTTATAATTGGAGGCTAAGTCCATGTTTCCACCTGCAAATTTTTTATATTACCTATTCTGCTTAGAGGCATATATTAGAGTATTTAGAATCTCTGCTCTAGATCAGCCATTGCTTCCGTTGCTTTCATTGGATTGCTTTTCAAGTCCTCCTTTGTGCATGTGCACATAGATACATTGATTGCTTAATTGCTCCCCAATCCATTTCAAATTTGGTATCACCACACGAATTGTTGTCTTGACATAAGAATAGTTAGTCTGAACAGAACTAGGAGGCAAGGGCAACTGGTCTCTTGCCTTTCCTTTCAGCTTTCTTCATGAACATATTGTCAAGACAATCAACAGACAACACAAACAGTAGCGAGATTTACCTCGACGTCCAGACTGCCGAACCAGCCCAACATGATGCGTCAGCTTCCCATGCAAACAGGATGGCCTACCCGACAGGTGCATCTGCTGGATTTAGATGGTCGAGCACTGGATACCATCTGCTACAAAGCACGCGCCAGAAAATCCTACCCTAAAATCTGGAAATATATAGAAACTTGAAAAATGCCCAAAAAAAGGGGGGGGGGGGTTGTTGGCCTACAAATGACAAATGGGCGCCCACCCTATTTTCATCAAATTGGGCACAATTGTTAACGTTTGCTACATTCTGCTACTTCCAAAACTAGTCACACCATGAATACGTGGAGTCAGTCTTAAAAATTAAGTGGGGGCTTAAGGCATTCTAAAAATGCTGGCATAGTCAACAAGTAAAATATACGATATAACAATCATAAGAATCAAGTGAAAGCATATTGTGGGGGATCAACTAGGATGTCCCCCCCCCCCCCCCAAAAAAAAGTGGTAGAAGATACCAAATGCCATTTTAAATGCTTGTTTAGCACCTAGTGTAACTACCCTGATTCCCATCATTTCTTGAAATGGCAGCAGAAAGAAAATTCGTTTGCATTCCAGTTGCAAATTACCACCACAATTTCAGTTCCAAATTATCTATACACCCACCCGCACCCATTCTTGAAGCACAAGGCACTTAATTCGGTTGTGGATCAATCCAGTTTATACTTATTTGAATCAATTGATTTGAAAGCAAATCTCCCTAAAACTTCAAGCCAGAGAACAGGTGTAAAATAGAGAACTTCAGAACAAGAATGGGATCATTAAAGATGCCAAAGGAAAAGAAAAAGAGAAGCCAAACAAGAATTAGCAAAAATTGCCTCAATAGAGGGAGGATCGACCAGAACGGCTTCTACTAGGCGTCGGATGGTGTTAAAGTTATAATCTTTATTTCATAGCACCACTAAAGGCTTGGCTGACAGTGACAAGAAAGAGGTTTTATGAGACTTCCTGAAAGATGACACAATGGAAAGCACAATTAGTGAAGAGCCGAAAGATTTGCAAGCCAAGAGCATTGTGGTCAGCAATCTCCTGGAGACCATTCAACTTGTGAAGAAGTCTAACAACAATGACAGTTTAGTAGCCAAATGTAGTAGCATGCTATGATTGTAAGAGGAAGCATTACCAAAAATTCTAATCATGCCAATGCTTGAGAATTGGGTAAAGTGATGGGTGTTCATCCAAAGAATCTTACCAAAGCAAAATTGAAGAGGGAAGAGATAGATTGTAAAGGAGGGAAACGGATTTTATACAAAAGAGGTAGAAGAGCAGATGCAATTCCCAATTTTATCATAGAACTTGTGCAGCAATTTTGGATTGAAAACACTAGGGCCTCTCCAAATGCAAAGGATGTCAAGTTCAAAAGATTGGAACAAAATGTAAAACAGGATAATACAACTCACTATCTGGAAGAAACAGAGGTTAGTTCAGTTCTTCCTCTTAACCATATTTTTTTATTGTGGTGCGTGTTGTGGCACCTATTAAGGTGGATCAGTGTGTTATCAATCTAGCCAACACTATGGTATATGTGATAGGTGGTGAGTAACATGGCAGTAAAATGTTGTGCGATATGTATGGCAACGTTCCACATTGCTTGTGAGATGTTGGCTAGTGTGGTGCATAAGGTGGTGAAGAATAAATGTTGTGATATTTGTTGTGTGGTGTCGAAAAATGTAGCATACAGTAAATGTTGTAATATATGTTATGTAGTGCCTAGTGTAGTGAAAAATGTGGTGAACAATAAATGCTGTGATATATGCTATGTGATGCCAAGTGTGGTGAAAAATGTGGTGTACAATAAATGCTATTCAATATGCTATGTAGTGCCAAGTGTGGTGAAAAATGTGGTGTACAATAAATTCTGTAATATATGCTAATCACCTTGTTATCTTACTTGCAGTTGCAATTGTTCAGGAGAATCAAAATGGATCCTCATGTTGTATATACTATGTTAGAATGCAGATGATGCTAATAGATGACTTCAACAGTATGAGAACTAAGCACCCAAAAAGCTGCAGGTGTCAAATTTGCAGGTCAGACATATATGGTGAATGCAGGGCCTCTGAATACAAAAGAAGTAGTACAAGAAGTCCGTGTCAAGGAATTTTATGTAAGAAAACTAGCTTCCAAGAGTACCATAAGAAGGAACGCATTCTGTATGAGTGGGAAGAGTGTGGGATTAAGAAGTTCCCTATCTGCCCATATGAACAACCCAGTAATAGTGGCATGGGTGAAGTGGGAATACCTAGAGTACGAGAAAACTAAATTTAAAGATGGCAGCAAGAAGACTAAGCTCGCTCACCAGACAAGAAACTGCAAGTCTTTTGTTGGTGAACAAAATGTTGGAAAAGCTTCTAAAATATCCTTTAGATATAAGTGGCAGGCAGGCCAATACAAAGAACTCCTTGATAACTTGCCTGTAGATGCTTACCTATCTGTTGTTGACTTTGCAGAGAATTATATTTTTAGGGAGCATAATGAAGTTTAGTCCATGTGCTGGGTCAACAACCAGATAACTATATTTGTTCAAACAACCTATTAGGTTGATCCATGGACAGACATCATTGAGAAGGAAACACACTACTATGTGTCACATGACAGGGAACATGACACACTTATTGTTCAACAATGTTTTATGAGGCATTTTGAGTTCTTAAAGAAGAAAGGCAATGTCCCCAGATAGCACTATATTTTTAGATGGTGCTGCATCACAATTCAAAGCATCCAGGCCATTTTATTTTATTGGAAGGTACACTGATGATACACAGGTCAGCATGATGTGGAACTTCTTTGAAGCAAACCATGGAAAGGGTGAACATGATGGGAAGGCTGCAGAAATCAAAAGATGGATACGAGGTCTACAGATTAAATTTCAAAACATCAAACTGGATAATGCCCATGATGTGGTGAAAATTGCAGAAGAACAATTTCAATGTGGTACATCTAAGTGGACTGAAAAGGAAAAAAAAAAATTGGAGATGCTTCTAGGAAATAAAACCTGAGGATATCAACAGCAAGAAGGCTTGGGGTGCAGAGGCAATTCTAGAAACTAGGCAAATTCATTTAGTCCATGGATTCAGCACAAGAAATCCAACACAACTGCATATCAGAAAGTTATCATATTTTTGCAGCAATTGTTTGGATGGAAAATGGGGCAGGTTTGAAAAAAAAAACGTATGTAGATGAATAGAACCTTGTAGTCGTGGAACCATCCTCCAATGTTCATGCAGATGTGGACGTGATCCGCAAGTCTACTAGATCACTATATTCAACCGAGGCAAATCTATTTGCAAATGCACTCAGAGAAGGAGACAACTTTGCTGCTGCTGCACCTACATTTCATCCGCTCTATAAATTCATATACATAAACTTTCTGAATCTCTGGATTAATCTCATACCTTTTGTTCAGTACATAAGGCAGCCAGAAGAAGATAATTAGCAAAAGCCTACGTTGTAAAGATGGGTTCTATTTTGTGAAGGTAAGCATTACTCTTTTCTCCTTCTTCTTCAACTACATTTCATGTGCTCTATAAATTCCTATACATAGTAACTTTGAATCCCTGGTTTAATCTCATATCTTTTGGCTAGAATATAAGGCAGCCAGAAGAAGATAATAAGCCAAAATCTATGTTATGAAGATGGGTTCTATGTTGTGAAATCATATACATAATAAATTTTAATCTTTTGTTTGATCTCATATCTTTTGTCCAGTACATAGGACATCCAGAAGATGGTAATATGCTAAAGCTTACGTTGTGAAGATGGGTTCTATGTTGTAAAAGTAAGCAAGACTCTTCTTTTCTTTCTTCTTCACCTAGATTTCATGTGGTTTATAAATTCATGTACATAGTAATTTTGAATGTCTGGTTTAATGTCATACATTTTGGTCAGTACATAAGGCAGCCAGAAGAAGACATTAAGCCATAGCCTTGAAAACCCTATAGGTCTATTTGTACAGATCTTGTCTCTAGAGATTTGAGCCAAGACAATCTATGGTATGTCCAAGATTCTCAACAAAACAACACTAAATGGAAGGGATAAAACATGGTACTAGAGGCATGCATTACAGATCTTTCCTCCAACTCTTTACAAGCGCAATTCCTAGCAAAAACTTACAATTTATGGACAGTGACAAGAATCTGAGTGTGTTTCCTTGCAAGCAAGCAGAAAACTAAACTGAAAGGCTTATTTACCTTTTCCCATTAATTCACTATATTCAGGATGAAAGTCTTATGTTATCGTTGTTCGTAGTTGTAAATTGTCTAACAATTCTAGATATTGCAGGAGAATGAAAAGAAACGGTCAATAATGTCACTGCCATTATCTATAAATAGTATTTTCCAAGTCAAGGTTTGCACCTCCTCTAAGAACAATGAGAAAACAAATATTTTTAGCATAAGGGTTATTTTTAGTTGTTTAGTAAAAGCATGTGATTCGATCTGTAGCCCTCATGTGATCCCACATAGACATTGTAGTTTTCTGCTAAATAGTTTGTGATCACTGTTGACTGTCCTACGTAACAAAAGGCTTGTCATTTTTTATCTTTGCTTCTAATTTTGTTTTGAAGATGGAAAGTTTATGCGGTTCAAGTTGTTCTCGGTGGAAAGTCTTAGCCTCACTTTTATCCAAGGACTATGGCTCCTTGGACCCAAGAAGCTTCCTCGAAAGAAGTATGTCTAAATCCTGTTCGAGGAGCAATGTTGTAAGACACCTGCTAGTCAAAGATACACAAGTCACAGTAGAGGATCTACAGGCTTAGATGTGAGTTGAATCAAAATTAGTCTTGCCCATATGCTCCTTTGTCTATTTCAAGTTGGTAAATAATTCTGTAGCCTCTCGTAGACAACCCACAACTGGAAGTTGCTCTCTGTCAATCTATACCCTAATTTGTCCCAATTACTTATTATAATGTTGTCTGTGGGTCAGCTACTTGTTGTAGGCAAACAATTGGCTGCTCATCCCGCAGAACACAGTAATAAGAAACTGCCGAACATACGTGGCAAATTGTGGTATGTAGCATAGCAAGGGTAAACATCTTCTTGTCAATCTATTTGAAGTCTTCTTTCCATCAATTTTACAACCAGGTACACCGTTCCTTACTCTTGTTGCGTCTAGTTATTTCTCTTTCTGTATTGGGTTTATTTCTCGGAAGTCAGGTTGTTACCATGCATTTCCTTGGTGACTAAATAAAATTACTTCTAAACTGTTTGACTTTTATATTTTTTGGTCAGTTGAAACTTGCACTATGTTACATCAATACAATCCACTTCAATCATTAGTCTACTATAACATATACGATGTACTATTATAAATAATCTAAAACCTCATCATTGACCGATAATGTGTGTTTTTTATGTCAAAGGTATGAACATGGACACAATATAAAGTGGTTGCGGGTAGGGCCCAACCGAGCAATGTAGTGTGGTGTGTGGTCACATGTTCAGTTGGATGCTGCCTAGTGGCGTGACGTTAAAACCACCACCTCCTCCTCCTCCTCCTCCAATCAACAGTAGCCTCAAATGTAGTACGGAAGGGGGCTTTGTTAATGGAAGTGATTAAACGATATATAAAATTGGGAATGGTTGCATTTCTAATAAAATCTGGACATTGTATGTGAGGGTGTTATATATTGGCGTACACTAGAGGTTTTCTTACAACCCTATGCATGCAGGTGGCATGTCTCGTACCACATAAGTAGCTCCCCGGGCACAAAGAAATAGATATGGTGCCAATGGGCAGCCCTACCTAACCCTTTTTTGAATAGCAAAGAATTTATCTCATCTTATAAAGTCATAGGCTCTTTTGAAGTCAAGCTTGATTAGAAGCCAGTTCGATTTAGAAAGCTTATTTTACTGGATGGCGTCTAAGGCTGTAATGTAGCTATGTACAATGAATTTGCTTTGGCAAGAAAGCAGATTGATTTTTACTGATGATGTTCTGAAAAATGGCCGAGGATTCTCTTAAGAATGATTTTAGAAATGGTTTTGTAGGTGGGCATAAGCATGCTACATCCTACCACTTTTGGAACTGCCAAAGTACCTGCACTAGGTACTTCTGGATTGGGTATTGTAACCTTGTTCTTTTCATCAAAACTAATTCAAAAGTTCAAAATAAATGTCTAAATCATGTTAATTTTCACGGTTAAGATAAAGCCAATACTATTAGAGGCTAAAATATATGCATCCACTTTAACGCTTATTAGTTATTGAGACATAATAAAAGTACCAAGTACCCAGTGTTAGGTACTTCTTTAGGTAGTTTTATGGTCCCTTATTAGTATTTTTTATGGTAGGGAGTAGATAGATAGATAGTAGTTTTAACATCATGCCACTAGACAGCATCCAACTGAACATTTGACCACACACCATATACTACATTGCTCGGTTGGGCCCTGCCCCCAACGACTTTACATTGCATCTGTGGGTTTTTCAGACCCAACAGTTCAGTGCGACTATAGGCGGTCTAGACCTCATATTGTCGGGCCTAGTCTGTTACCACTAGACCAACGACCCATATGCAATTAGGCACACAATTATATGTGTACATGATACTTGTATATATAACCAAGAATGTTTTTTGTTTTGAAGGACGTCAGCTATATATTCACCATAAAATCAAAAATATTAACCAGTACACAAGACCGGCCGAGGTGCAGGTTTAAAACCCAGCGAGGAATAAGAACCCCCTGAGCAAAGCTACCTAGAAGCCTCAGTCTCCTAAAGGATCATAATCTGTAAGGAGGGATCACCTCTCCTGTACAATGTTGTCCACAACTTGTGGACCAGCAACTAACAACTGATTATCATGCCAACCAATACTTCGAGGACGTGACTTCTTGTTTCTACAGTTAGGATCATAGGGGGCGACATCTTTTCTCCTGGCAGCCTTCTTCCAATTTACCTCCTGCCAAGGTTCTTGAGGTTGTACTGACGACATCATCATAGTTGTAAGACCAATGGCTCCACCTTCTTGGACTGAAGAAATGGGCGGAGGTGCATCATATATAAAACAACAGCACATGACTCATCTGTCTCTGACATTGAAACTGGAACTTGCAAAGGGGGAGATGCAGTTGGCGCAGTGCACATGAATAGTTTTACGTGTATAAGTACAACTTCATTCGATGGCATAAGGCATCTGTTTGCTATGTCTCAAAATCTATCTTCTGCTAGAGAGAGGTCTACCTTGCCTCCTCATCTTAAAAATATCGACTCCATTACTTGCTCTATAATGAGGTTTCATTATATATTTAGGTGCCATCAGAGAGGTGTCCTTCTTGATCCCTGGCTGGATGGAATAGCTATGAACCACAATTTCATTAATTTGAAATTATTCCACATTTAATTTTGTTTTTAACTTGTGGCCAAAATTAGGTTTTTAAAATGATAAGCACATAATACGACCAAAATATTAAAAAAAGAACATAAAATACAAGTTTTCGATTGGCCCAAACTTAACATTCCAAAGATTGTAGTGCAATTAGCTTGATAGAAAATGCAAAGAACATCTATTTTCACACCTTCCATATGCAAAAGGCATATAATTCCATAACTTCAAAAATGCAAAACATGCAAAGGCACAAGATAATAGTCATTTCAAAGCCAATCTTGCAAGAGATGTCGCACTCAGCGTGATAAGAAGTGAATTTGAAAATTTAGCTTGCTTGGTTTTATCCTATTACGAGTCTGAAAGCTGAGGATTTGCATGTTACTGTAAATATTTTCCTTCCAAACATAATATTGAGAAGACATAATGTCCTTAATGACTAGGCAAAAGTTGCTACTAAGTCTGGTGCAAAAACTTATAGATTATGCTCAGATTTCAAATCCCATGGTGCAGCTCAACAAATCATTGATTCCATGACCTGCTTCACGAGCTATAATTCTTCAGGAACCATCATTCTTGACCAAAAGAATTGAACTGAACTGAATGGACTTTTATCGAGCAAAGCTGCGACCCGGCTCCATAGACCATAAATAAAAAAACATAAACCATAAATGAGCACCGTATAGAATTCAATTGAATGAGTTTATATAATCACAACCAAATCCACAAACAATTAAAAAACACAAACCATAATGGCATGCGTTATCTAGCTCCGTCAACCTTTATGCCAAGACAAAAACAAGGAGATCTGGACGAAGTTTCCATTTCAGGATTTTGCGCAGAGACCCCATACCAGGCAACATGGGCGGCCGGCTTTGTTTTTTGCTTCGATCCATTTTACAAAGGCCTATAAATAGAGGCCTAATCAAACGGACTTGCACCATCGCAAAACCATGGCTTCTTCAGCTCGAGTGATTTTGCTCTTCGTCATAGCCGCTGTCATGAACCTACGAAACGGACCGAAGAACAAGAGCGAAGAACAAAGAAATACAACAGAAATACCAAAATAATCTGATATTAATCAAAGAATCAAGAGT
>JAANSK020308597.1:0-19256 GCA_011763485.2 Isoetes engelmannii
TCAATAACCCCTCCCAAAAAACGACTTCCCAAAAAAGGTGGGACTTGGATCCGTTCCATTTTAATCAAATGGACCTTCTAGCCATTGTCTATATGCCAACTCAAGTCATTGTGATAACACGGCTTGAACATGAGGAACAACATCACATGAGGCGCCCCATGAGGAAGGGCTGAACGACACCTTCGTTCCTAAGCTCGAAGGTCTATCCATCCCAATCTCGAGTCTAACAGAGGGTCCATATGATGGAAGGACCATTGGATGGGGGATTCATGCAGATACAACAAGCATCGTATACGACGTGAGGAGCGTCACACATCTCATGGAACAACCCACTGCCTTCAAAAAATGCTCATGCTGGACATACACTGCAATATGGCATTCCATGAAGCAATATCCTTCTGAGACAGTGTACTGAGCAATCCATCGGCATCATAGTCTTACACTTCCCATACATAAATATATTAGCAACATCAGCACTTCTCCGAAACTTACTTACAATACTGCGAGGGCATGAAGCTCTTTATCATCTGCCACACAAGTGCTTGAGATGATGATAAAAATGATTTGATTTGGTCTAATTCCTTCTTGAGGCATTTGTAAGAATAAATTAAGCGCCATGCAATAAATCCATGCCAACAATATATAGCAAAGTAGTATTTCAAAAGACAATACCTTGCCAATGACCTATTACTTCAAACATTTACCTTGCATTCTTGAAGCTTCCAAATTGTCCACATGTTGAGGACTGCATTTCCCATAAGCATAACCTCTTGAAGGCCATAACCCACACTTTGGTAGACCAATTTTCCACCTGCCAAGCTTGCAAGGTCACAACGCGCCCCCAGAATTGTGATAAAGGAAGCATGACCTGACTTAATTCATTCTTATTCCATTTGTTCCAAAAAAGAAGAAGTGAAAAGCACTTTCAGACAACCATGCTGGATATAATCCGCAATCAGATTTGTCCTCATGTCTTCAAACCTACTAATCTTCTAGACTTGGACAATGTAAGAATTTCATTCAGCTGGGTTCAAGTTGGGTTCATAGCGGATGGTAAGGGTTGCTCAGGTTGTCTCTGCAGTATCACAACTGATTACAATGGCCATGTAAAAAAGTAGACAAGGTAAGGTGTATCCTCTTCAGTGTAATGCTTTCTGTATTTACTAGTTACGGTGCCCAGCGTTGCTGGGCATAATTTGGGAACCTGCATATGTTGAAAACCTATAAATATCATTTGGAAACCTATATACCTCTAAATGAAAGCTGGGCATAATTTGGGAACCTGTACGTGTTGAAAACCTGTAAATATGAAGTTGCAAAGCATAGTGTTTGTTGCTTTTATATTGTAAGATTGGTCAACCGGACTTGGGAGTTTATATGTTGAAAACCTGTAGATGAAAAGCCACAATGCATAGTGTGTGGTGCTTTTGTGTTGTAAGATTGGTCAACATTATCCAAATTATCCAACTTGATCATGTAAGCTTCTACCCCATGCCCTTAAATTTTTATAATTCTTAACTATTTGGTTCAAAACATTGTGTCGGAAGCTTCTATCCGTCCTTCATTATTTTAGAGTTTCTGAAGATTTGGCAAAGGTGTATGCATAGTATGTAAACATGCACATGCTCAACATCATCGTGTGTACATGATTATACAGGTTAAAACTTAAATTAATAGAAGAATTGAGCTTTAAAGCCATATGCATATGACCATTGGGTTTATGTGCATTGGTACAAAACAGTGTTGTATGAGAGATTTGTTAACTATTGTTCCTTTAATGTTCTTTGAGTAATTGTTTTTGTTTCATAAAATAAAATGAGATGATGAGGCGTGATTTTAAATTTATTAGTAATTAGCTTGTAGTGAATCATTCATTTATTTGTGATTCACCAATGTACGTATAATTGTAGTTCACATTGGCTTCAAAATTCAATCATCAATACAATCATCAGTTTTGCTAACATGTAGCACATTCAAAATTAATTTACCACTATACAATCATCAGTTTTTCTAACATGTAGCACATTCAAAATTAATTTACCATTTAAGTGGACGTTCCCATTTACTTGACACCAATGTGCTTGTAATTTTAGTTGATGCTTGTAGATTCTTAATACAATCATCGATTTGCTAAGAGGTAGAACACTTACAGCTAAAAAAGTTTCCCATCACTTTGGCTAAGGCAGAGTTAGCTGCTGTCTCATAATCACACTGCAAATAAGATATGATTGCATCATGCTATTGATTCTGAACTTATCAGCACTTATATGGGGGATTCCAACAATAAGTTGCAAACTTAAATATGAGCGAGCCCGGTTATAAATGGGACTGAACTTTGATGTGTATGATCAATAGCTGCAAGAGCAGTTTCGCTTAATTGTTCTACCACATTATGTTGTCATGTGTAGAAGTACATGTAATTTACAAAATAAGCACCACCACAGAGTTGCAATTACATGACAAACTGAACCAAAAAAATCTTTATTGCATTTGGACCAATACAAAGACTGAAAACAAATTCACGCATAAAGAAAAGAGATCAGGGGCAAGTAAGGCATAGAGATAAGCAAGTTCGCAAGGATTTAGTGAGGCTTACTGAGCAATTTCATGCAGTATGACAGAAATCATTTCTTGCTCTGCTAATATCAAATTGCACATGAAAGAAGAACGAAGAAGAGAACTTTATCAGATACGAAACTATTGCATCATAAAGACGGCCACTTTCTGAGCTTCAATAGCACATCAAAACCACAAATGTTAAACCACATAGCACTGAAACCTAGATTTTGCAACATAGCCATCCTAAAAAGCACTCGCGCATTTAAAATCATAAAATCTATCTATCTTGCAAAGTACAAAATTACTCACATCAAAAATCTTTACATGGACATAAACAATCATAAACCTCCAACGATGTCTGCACTTCTTCTGCATTTACAGACTCCCATGAATCAAATATATGTCCATCCTCTGTCTCATGGTTCACCATTATAGCACCATCGTAAAGCTCAGCAACTCTATCAAGCACTGTCCGAATGCCATCTATCGTAGGGTTTGCGACACCATAGACAGGAAAGCCTGGAACTCCTCTAAAATTTGGTGCCCCTTCAACCTGTCTGGGAGATTGCTATTTTGGCAACCTGGAAAGTGATCACTTTTTAGAATAGTTCGCCGGCCCAGTACTGCTCCACTTCTCCAACCTCCTCATGGTTAGCCACCGGCCGATCAAAAGGGAGGGACAATGCCCGTTCAAAATTGAGCTGCCCGATGAGAACAACGTCCAGAAAGAAAAACGAAATTAGAGTTAGGTCATGTTCTAAAAGCAGAAACAAAAGCTGGTTCGTCGGATCTGAGCCCTAAAAAATCTTAACCCTCCGATCTAGGTCTCCGTTCACGACATACACACGCTAAAACATTATAATATAAGATCCTTCTTTTAATATGCTCATCAATATGGTATCCTTTTCATCCTGTGGAGAGTTACGTTTTGCTTGCTAGAAATATGCCAATGCTTTAGCATGTGCATCACAGAGACTACAATGTTCAGATTAGATTCAAAAGATTATTACCTACAGAACATATGCCAATTTTTTTGGTAGTGTCCATGTTCATTGATGGTGTCGATGTCAAAAGATGAGTTGCTTACGTCTCGCATGAGAAGTCCTCAGATTCTTCAGGGAGACAAAATTCTTCTACTTGTGTCAGATTGCAATATAACTTATTAGGATAATGGTCTCCATTTCTGACGCTAAAAAATTAGAATAAGTCAAGATCTAATGGTCCTAGAGAATACATAATATAACTAAATAAACCTCAATTGTCCATTGCTTGCATTCCTAGTTGCAGCATCATTAGCATTCAAACATCAAAAGGTCATGCAGTCCACTATCCAGATGGAAATGCTGCATTTCTGATACATGCGAAGCCAAATTTCAGCAAGTTTTTTTTCTGATACAAAATTAAGATTAAAGACGGTGACAGAATTACCACATGAAGGAAGAAGATTATTATTCAAAAGCTCAGCTTGAGACATCATGGCAGCAGAACTCAAGGGACGTTCAACTTCAAGCAATCGTTGTTGTACATTATTTAGGTGCACGCCAACTATTATCCTCTCTAATCCATCATGCCACTACGCTCACCTCTGGATGAACCTCTAGCTTTTACATATGGGAACTTTGCAGCTGACATCCATTGAATATATAGTCGATACAGACTGCGATTCAACCCTTCTAACTAATACTTGAAGGATGAGAATGATAGACCAAAATGGTCTAATGAGATTACCATAGTCAATGCCATCAACTGCAAATCCATTGAAAAGACGAGGCTGGTCGGGGCCTTTGACCTGCTTGCTGAGATAGATATGCAGAGAAGAACTTGAAATTTGAATTGAATTGAATTGTTTCTTATCGTATACGGAGGCCAATCGGTCTATGAGATCCAATACAAGAGTGTAGCAGACGTATTACTGTCCGGATTAAAAAACCCTCGCCCCGTAGGATTTTCGAGGGAAAAACCGTGGCAGCAATAAGTCTGCTGGCAAGTTGGTCGAATAGACGTGAAAAGTATGTGCACTCATTAGGTGGTTGTGGTAGGGCATGTCTGAGCTCTTTTATCCATCACCTCCCAAATACACGATCCCAACGATCATACTGCATATACATGGTCTCGCTGGATCTGAGCAATTCAGTATAGCGTATTCGCATATGACTGAATGGTGGACAGTTCTAGATCTTCAACCGCTCCCATATGGCAGCATTGACAAAGCCTATCATGACATGACTTCCTAAACCACCTGCCTGTCTCAATTCGAAGGTGGTTGACCCCTGTGCACATGGAGGTGATGAGTCGATGCTTTTTCATTGAGAGATGTGAACACAAGTAGCGTTGTTGTCCGTGCTCCAGTGTAGGATTTATATTGTGCTTATAATGTGCTGTTTTGACCTGCTCCAGGGCCCTGGTATCCCAAAGCCTACCGTGGAAGCAAGTGTCAAGATAGTACCTCAGGCTGTCGTGATCTGCCTCTGTTTCTATTTGTATGCACCTGTGATCTTGAACATTCCACCTGGCTAGCCATTGAGCTCTCTTATCCTTCCAACAGGTCTTAAGGCGCTGCGGTTCCATTGCCATAGTGTAAGCCAGGTTTGGGAGACGACAATCATCCATAGCAATGTCCTTCTAGAAATAGACTATGTGTCTATCAAGGCCTGCTTGCTGGAGAGGTAGAAAATCTGTTTTCTGCAGCAAGATTTGATAGGGCACCATAGATTCACTCCGAGTGCTCGAGCTAAGAAGGCTTTTTGCACCTGCTCTAAGTCATTCTAAGTGGCAAGGGACACAACCGAGCCCCAAATTTCAACTCCATACAAGAGAACGGGCTCCACCAACACCTTGAATAGATGTGATTGATGGCCCCAATCAGATAGTTCGGCTCTGTGGTGGTTGTTTTACATTGCATAGTGAGCTTTCCATCCTACCGTCACCTGCAACTGGATAGAAGTGTCCTAACTCAGTCTGGAAGGGAACTCCACTCCCAAATACTTGTAGGTAGGTGCCACCTCTATTTCTTGCCCTCGATAAGTGAATGAAGGGGGCCGTGGATGCCGCAAGGATGAGATGAGGACCACCTTTGTCTTGGCCAGATTGATGCGCAAGTCCGTAGCTTGGCCGAACGCATTCAAGACATCCAGGTAAGACTGCATGTCCTCCAGAGTGTGAGCCAGGAGGTCAACATCATCTGCGTATATGAGTTATCGCATGACCTGGTGCAAAATTTGGGACCCGCTACTACCATTGTCAATGATCCAGCTTTCCAACTGGTCAATGTAAAGGCCGAACAATATTGGAGAGAGAGGGCATCCCTGGCGGACCCCAATGCTACCGATGAATGGTCGTCCATCGGTTGGATTCGACCGGAACAACTCCCATACAATCTATATACTGCATTCTTTATTGGCATAGGGACTCCCAGTTGGTGCAATCTTGCCCATAGCTTTTTCCTAGGCACAGTGTCAAAATCCTTCGCGAAGTCAACAAAGCAACAGTACAGGTCTTGCCAATGATTCCTGCTATCCTCAACCAGAGACTGCAACGTGAAGATATGATCGATGGTTGAGTGTCGGGGCCTGAATCCTACCTGTGTGAGGGCCCATACCTCTGCTGCCTCTACCCATCCGGTTAGCTGTTGCTTGAGAATGCCAGCTAATAGTTTTGCAAATACCAAACTGACCATTATTGTACGGTAATTGGCTGGGTAGTGCGCATCCTTTGCCTTGTAATTGGGAACAACCCTTCTTGTGGTCCATTGCCCGAGGAAACTCTCCTGCATTGCTCGGTTAAAGATGGCAACTAGGACCGACACTATTGGCTGCCCTGTCCACTTGAGCAATTCTGCTTGCATACCATCCAGGTCAGCCTCCTTTCCATTGGCCAGACGTTGCAGCCCCTGAATGATGTCATCGTCAATGATGTCTAACACCGGACCATCCTGCGGTGGTATGCCCGCTTGTATTCTTGGAGGATCATAGAGCCCTTGCAAAACTGTTCCCACTGTTCAGTGGTGATCTTCCCCACAGGATGGGCTAGCTTTTGAAGCACCCCGTGCCAAAATGTTCTCAAATGACTGTCCAACAGGTAAAACATCTCCCTCTGGTGCTTCGCGATGTATCTGGCTTTCTTTACCTTTAAGAGAGCGCGGTTAGTGTGTGATGGCATGTGGGCGCATAGCTGGGTCTGTGACCCGGCAAAGTCTGCGTTTGTGTTCCTTACATTATGCAGTAAACCACCAGTTATGTGGGAGGGTTGTGGTCTATGACATTCGTCTAGGGCGGGTTCTCCCAAAGCACCTTTCCGCTGCAGTGACAAGTAGCTCAATCAGCTGGTCAGTCTGCTGCTTTAGCGTGGGGGCCAACAAAACTCCTGCCAGGTCAGTTGTCAGCATGTCGGCATAATCTTTCGCCTGTGCGTAATCCAAGCGCAATTGAGGCGTGTGTGGAGCTGTCACAAGTGGGGCTCTAGTGATTTGCCAAGCCAGCTTTAAGTAGAGCGGAGCATGATATGAGTCGAGCTCCTCATCTCGGCTATCTGTGCCCACTTGGAAGTGACTGACGAGATGCATATCCTGCTTAGCCACTAACACATAGTCCACTACACTAGATCCGCCGCCCTGGTTCTATTGCCTGCAAGTGCACCTTCGAGATGTGGGCCACTGTGCCAAACAATTGCAAATCACCAAGTCAAAGATACCGCAAAGCAAGAGCACTTGCCTGTCGAAGCACGTGACCATTGTGTCATCCGATTCCCGTGGCCATGCTTCCTCTATGGGCCGCAGCTGCATCACATCTTCTACCAAGGGGTCAAGTTGCATGGGCTGCTCTGCCTCAGTCCGTGCATTGAAATCTCCAAAGAGCATGACACTGCCTAACTGCATGTGTTGTTGTATGTCATCATATAGATCGACATAAGGAGCCATCCTATCCTAAAAAAGACAAAACAGAAAATAAGATGCAGCTGCAACATTAGAATAGAATAGCCTTAGATCAGTGCAATATCAGAGAATTGATTCTAAAAAAGGTTCAACCTTGTTCTAAAAAATAAACCCTCGCCTAAAGGTAAGAAACCAATTATCGAAGGGAAAAAAAATAGGGCAAAATGAGTTTTCGATCACCGTAAAAAGATTTGGCTTCCAAAACACGAAAAACCTTAAGTCATATTTATATAAGAAAATATAAAAAAGTTTTTCACTGCCGGAAAAACGATCAATAATAATGGCCGCTAGAACATGAGATATGCCTATAATATGCTGAAAGATACCCAAAACCCTCCCCCTAACGAATTGCCCATTAACAGAGGGCAATCCCAAAATTCAAGTTTTAAATGAAGATAGATAGAAAGATAGGGTTTTTAATGTTCACAGAGACCAAATTGGCCGAGTGAAAATAAAGTTACCCTTGATGTGCGGATGTAGCATGGCACAGTCCCAAAGGTTGGTGATTCCATCCTGTAGAATCTCCAACGGTCATGATTCTGCCATGACCCATAACAAGGGCAAATTGGCCATGGGATTAGGTTTCCCAAATCGTTTTCCCAAAGGTTCTATTTGGACGACCGGATTGGATTGCTCGAAATAGCAGTTCTGGGCAATCTGAGCAGATGTGTACAGGACGAAGTCTGGCGCAGACTGATCGTTGGTTTGTTCAGCGAACAGACGAAGAGCAGGGGAAGAGTCTTCTTTGCAGAAATTGATTTGGCTGGACGCTGCCTCGTGGATTTTCAATTTCGGCTGGTTTAGAGTGGTTAGATTTGTCTGGGGTAGGTAGATTGAGGGTTTTGAATCATGGGAATCAGAGGCTTTGATCTTCCTGGCTGCTTCTGGGGATTCAAATCAGAGTTTGAATCGCTGATTTGATCGAGGGTTTGAGTTCATCCATTTCGAATCTGAGCTTCAATCACTGCCTTTAGTCACTGCGTTGAGTCACTGTGTTCTGCTCCAGGGATTTGAAGTCTAGGTTTCAACTGCTGCTTTTTGATTCACCCTCCCCTGGCTCTCTGCGCTTCAAGCAAGCTTCCTTTTTTTTTTTTTCCATTTCTATCTTGCCACGTGTACGACCAGGGGTTTTGTAAATGGTTGAATCAACGACCTTCGTGTTTTTTAATTTAATTTTTTTAAAGAAAGAAAGAAAGATTATATTAACGTCTACGAGAGACCACTTGGGTCTATGAGACCATTTTATACAGCAATCATGTGCAGCTAGGGGCACATTTTGGTGCCTCCTAGATATGTTACATAAACATAGAAAAGAAAAACTAAGACAATAAAATCAAAAGACTTTTGTCTTCTTGGCCCGTGTTTAGAGTTGAGAGTACAAAAAGGGCATAGAAGCCCAAAAAGTACAAAGAAATATAATGCTAACCCAAAAAGTACAATATAATGCTAATGCTAATGCTAATAAAGGATGTTTTTAAAGGATTTTTTTGGTAATACATACAAGCGTACACCTACGAGTATACTGTATGACTGGTTCGAGAGTTCAGTGAGGGAAGAAAGGAAGATTTGGACGCGGTAAGGTGAGGCGCAGTAGCACAGGAAATGAAGCTGGTGCATTGCCAACAGACGTTTTTGTCTGCCACTGTCAAACTCTTCAGAGGTAGAGTTTTTTTAATTCTTATGTGGGTCATGTTAATTTCCCAGGTTGAAAGGGGATGGGTTTAAGCAGAGATCGGGTTATCTCTCTCCGCAGAGCTTAGAAAACGCTATCTGTGGCTGCTCAGCATCTTTACTCTGTGTCGAGGTTTATCTTCGTAATATAATATATCAAACCTTTGGCATTGGTGTCTATTAGTGCCAATGTTTTAGCTCGGCCAATGCGTTCCCAAGTAGCTACTTGTAACGGTATTGATAGAAAGGCCTTCATAAATCCAGGGATGTTTAGATGCTAATGTCTACCTAACAATCACATTCGGTTTGCCATTTCTGGTCATCCTGGTATTTATTTTCCTGAATTACATCCTCATTTTACTTGCCCAAACAGATAACGGACGTTTGCATTGCCTTGCAGAGTAATTTCACCTTTGTCGTTGGCAACTGGAGGCATACTCGGCAGTCAAAATGAATGGTGCTTTTAGTGGCCAGATTCTGGCTGAAAAGTTGGCAAAGCTTAACAGTTCTCAACAAAGCATTGAAAGTATCCTCATAAGGGAAATCTGTTTATTTGTTAATATTGGTTGTGGTACTGGCGATGCTGGGTTTCTTGATTGTTGAGTTCCCTTGTTCATGGATGAATTTCTTAACAGAAGCTAGCCTTGTCTCACTGGTGTATCTTTCATCGAAAAAGTGCACGTCAAGTAGTAGAGATTTGGCAAAAAGAATTTTTATCATCGCCAAAAGAACAACGTGTACCATTTCTCTATCTCGCCAATGACATCCTGCAGAACAGCCGAAGGAAGGGTGCAGAGTTTGTCAATGAGTTTTGGAAAGTTCTTCCTGCTTCCCTAAGGGATGTTCTTAGCACTGGAGATGACAGTGGGCGCACCACAGTTCTTCGTCTGGTGAGAACTATTATCTCATACTGTGTTGTCTATTGCTGCAAATTCTATCCGGTAGATGTGACGTACTCTTTTTTTGCACAAGTATTGAAACTAAGTATTGGACATGGAGCAGTTATTTACATCATACAGAAGAATGTATTCTTTTCGTGAATCTCTTCTAGTATTTATCTAGTTTTCCCGTAGTTTCTTCGAAGGATAATATTATTAGTTTCATCTGTTAAAAAGAAAGCTATTTACATGGTTATAACTATATTGGAGACCGTCCACTGGTCAAATGAAAAGGAAATTTAGCTACATAATAAGGAAGAGAAGAAAATGGAAGTGCCACTGATGTTATAAGGATTATCATTGACATCATGGAAAAACAAGTATGCTTACACGATTCGCCTAAGAGTACCATGCTGTTTAGTGGTAGTTTTGGTTAATAGGTGGATTAGGGTGATCAAAATATGACTTCTATCAAGGACGGCTCATGTGTTGACTGTTCTTCAAGCATGTCTGCACTCCGTAATTGCATGGGGCCTTATCTGAACTATAGGTATAGTGTTCGGGATGGAGTGTATATTCTAACAGTTTATTTCTTAGTGGGTCAGGTGTCATGTCATTTGCTCTGACTGAAAGCCTCATCAGTCATTGAGATTCACAAAGCTTGTCATTTGCATAGAAGGAATGTAAGACTTCTTTAGGTTACATGATCTTATTCAATGATTGCCGGGAAAAGTACTATATAATTTTGTGGTGGTTCAATTTGGAGAGCTTGTAATTGAAATAGAAACAAGCATGTGTTGTTTAGGGATGAATTGTCGCGAGGATGCGAAAGGAGCTATAGCTGTTTGTGATGGCTTTTATCAGGGGGGCCTGAAAGATGAATTCCAACAGTACTTCCATTCTGGCTTGCTGTGTGGTTCTACTGTAGGAGCTTAGTCATTGACACAATAAAAGTGCCATACAATTTAGTTTTAAAGGCTTTGAAGACCACATCATTCATATATCACTTATGAATTGAGTACAGGAATAAGGGAAGGCTTAAATGAGTATAATTCTGGTAATGCCATATTCTCAGTCAAGGTTAAGACAAATCAGGGATGAAAGCAATAGGGTATAAAGGAGGCAAAGACCCACAAAATAAGTGAAATAGATTTCCTTCTTGAGATACACCTATAATTCATTATGTTACAATCATCAAGTCTGTGATCCTTTTTTCCACTAATTACATTATTTAAGCATTTACAATGAAAGAAATTAACCAATAGGTATGTTAAAAACATTCTTTGTCTTTCCACATACTCAAAACAATTTTGATTCTTGAAATACTTCTGGGGAAAAGGTGCAGATGATTGTCCAGTAGGTCTGTGATACTAGTTGTGGGTCTGGAAAAATAACAAACTTTTTTCTTGAAGAAGTATCTCTTCCTTTGCATGCTAGCTTTCAACCATTCACAAGTACTCTGTTAATAGCAAAGGCGACAAAAAACTCCCTACAGGCTACCAATGATCCATCCGTAAAATGTGGGAGCTTGATATTGACCATGATAACCTATATGATTTGGGTGAAAAGAATGGCTTAACAGAAAGGCTGTTTTTTTGAGACGTTTTCCCATGCAATGGGCAATTGCAAACAGCAAGTACACTCGAAAGCTTCAGTCAGAAGCTGCATAATAAAGTGCAACATGTCTCAGAGGGGCTTTAAAGAAAACCATGAGCTGATTGCACACCTTATGAGACTGTGATAGACCACAGGCTGTTGGTGCTCATGATGGTATTGATATGGTTTCAAAATTAGATGTCTGTTTCTGGGCTTCCTAACTCGATCAGCTGCTATTGGTAGAACTGCGGTATTGGATAATCATTGTCCTAATTATCTGAAGTGCAAACCGACAGAAAGTAAGTATCCTTTCTATAGCTTCAGTCTTCATGGCGGTTGCTTTGCGGTGAACATGGCAATATGTCTTATTTCAGGGGCTTTTAGTTCCGCCACCACCATTAAATTGAGCCAAAGTATGCAGAAGTAGTTTCTTGATGCTATCTGAGTGTTGTCATAGGAGATATCCAGAGCAGATGTTTAAGGAGATTAATAATTATATATATGTTATAATGATATCACTGTAAAACTTCTGGTGCTTTAAAAATTATGAGCTATGTTAATAAGATTTTTTGCTCATATATATCTGTCTAGGTCTATTTTTAATTGTAAGAATCTTCTATATTGCCACCATTATTGACTACTAAAAAAATTAGAGGTCCTTGACCCTTCATTATCGGGATACGGAAGTGCTGATATGCTCACTGATGCAAGTCGACTATTTACATCAATCCTCTCTATGTCTTGTTTGCAAGTTGGATTTGTTAAGCCCCTGCATTGAAACGGTTTCTATCATAACAGGCATCACCCCTTGTTATCATATAGCTGCTAGGAAGAGTAGCTATCTTAGGTCTTAACATTTTGCTTTTATTTCTATTTATATCCTTGAAATACATGTCTGGCATTTCACTCGCCCCTATCGTGTAAAAGTCATTTGTATTAATTGGTATCATGGTCTCATGTGGTTTAACAAAAGAATTCTTTATATAAGTGCAAAAACATTTGTTCACAGAGATTTTTTTAGTAGAAAATATTCGAAGTTATGCCATATGTTTTCACTCAGGCGGGAAGACCTGGTGCATACGATGGTTAACATCCATAGGTAACATGCCCTGATAGAAACGCATGAGCCTAAGTACCTCCGAATAGTGTATCAGGGTTTTGTCTAATGATGTAAATGGAGAGTTAAGAATTGCTTAAGATTCTTGAATTTGCTATTAAAAATTCTGAACAAAGCTGAGCAATTCTTTTGTTCCATTGCTTATACAAGGAACTGCACCACTTGTATGTGCATGTGTGTGGACCTGTGAGGTGAGGGATATGCGTGTATTTGTCGGGTGAATGTTCCTTGTGTGCACATATTTGGCTGCCTATGGATCTCCATGTTGTGTGTTAATGAGTTGGAAAACCTGCCAGGTAGATATTTGGGAGGAGAGAAAAGTTTTTGGCTCCCATGGGCAGAGTCTTCGTGAAGAGCTTCTAGGCAAGGATACAACTGGTCATCAATCTGTCAAAATCGTCAGTATATTCAACCCTCTGCAACCTTACAATCTCACTTAATTTAAAAATATTTATAATTTGTACTGTAGAAAAAGGAAGTTGCAATTTTGGAGAAGGCTGCTGCAACCTATAAGTCAGCACATGAGACACTCATTGAGGAGGAAAGCGCAATTGAAAAATGCAACGCTGCCATTAATCGTATACAGGCATTAGAGACTGAAATGGGAAACCATACAGATGCAGGTATGTACTAAGTTTCATATGCTTTTCCTGATTCATTTTCCTAATCTTTGTTTTAAGCTAAAAATAATTGAAACATTTGAGCTAGCTTTCCTCACCATGGAAAACTACCGCTTTCCTCACCATTGAAAGCTACCACAATGAAAAAGTCCTGCATGCAAAATTACCCATTTCGATAATCAGTCTTGTATACATTAAAGATTACTTACTTCAGGAGGGTGGCATGTAACCCTTCAAACTTAGTTATTCCATGCAATTCAATTTGATGGTAAATATTTATAAAGACAAATGGAGCTGATAGAAAGAAACCTCCCTCTTATTGCAAAATCTCATTGACTGTTTCTACCCTGGGATAGTCCTCGAAGCATTCTAAGAAGGATTACAAGCATTCGATCTCTTTGCTTTCTCGAATTGCTTTTGTTATTCTTTAATGGCAAATTGGAGATGTCTGTTGCTTACGTAGCGATTTTAACTGGTGATAATTTTGCTCCATTGTCATGTTAGATGTATTAGAGGTGGGTGTTTGCACTGCCATGCATTTCTTGTGTTGCAACTTGGACCATCAAGGAGGGTATGATCATCAAAGAGCAAGTTAATAATGTTTTTCCTGTAACAATTCTAAACTTCAATATCAACGTACGGGGCGAATGAAGGATCTGAGAGTTATTTCCATCTTACTATGCTCCAGAAATAAGATCTGATTCATAAGATGCCATTTGCACGCCTCTTTTCATCAGAAATGTTTTATTCCACCTTTCTTTGATACCATAAAGGTGTACTTGTAGTTGAACTTGAAGTTTTCTTTTGTTATTAGGGCAAGCAAATGAAACAATGGTAGTGGAGGAATTGCAGCAGCAGCATGGGATCCTTTCTCATTGTATTGAACAACTTGAATCAACTGAAATGGCACGCTCTAGTCTCGTCTCACAGCTAAGGGAAGCTCTCCAGGAGCAGGTAACAAGGCAAAGAAAATATTGTACATGTTAGCTATCCTTTTTGGCTCAACATGCTTTATTTACAGGAAAGCAAGTTAGAGAGGACACGAATGCAGCTTCAGGTATTGAAATCTTGTCTTAGCATGGTTCAAACCGCATTATGAATAGCCGGTTTTTCTGGTTCAATCAAGCTAAATTTTTGCAAATGAGCTTCTTTAACCTGCAAGAAATCCACATCGCTTAGGCCGTATCTACATTTAGCGCAGAGTGCAAGGCTAAGATTTAGCATTTGCAGAGGGATTAGGGAATGGAGAGGAACAAGGAATGATGTTTTCGTCAAACTTAAGTGGTTTTGCAAAAATCAAGGTTACTGCCAGGCACATCAAGCCCATTTGGTATTACTAACAATGTGCATAGCATCTGCAAGTTTCTACCTATCAGTTACTTGTATGCAGCACAAACCATAAGAAGAGACAAGACTTTGAATTGCGATGGTAGAGCGTATTTAAGAAGGGCACTCATTTAAAATGCATCATTTAGTTAGTTTCCAGTTTAAGTTTGCATATCTCCCATCTCCCATATTACTGAAAGCATGGCATCTAAAGTGAAATATCTAAGCTTGCAGGTAGCCCAAGCACACGGAGAGCAAGCTTTGAGTTTGCAGCGCCGGTTACTTAATGGCAGTCCTCAACTTGTGCAGCATATTCCTGTGGTGATAGAAAGGCCAACTTCTAATGGCTTGAGGGGAACCATGATCAACCACATCGAGAATATGCCAATGACCGAGACAAATGGATCACACCTGGTGTCAATTGTTGGTCCATTGCTGGCATCCCAAGCCATGTCAGAAGGTTTTGCAGTTGATGAAACAAAGCGGTTTGATGCGGCAACAGCAGCAGCGGCAGAAGTTGCAGCTAAGCTTGCTGCCTCAACATCTTCAGCTGCCATGCTCACTTCTGTTCTCTCATCATTAACTGCTGATGACGTTGCATCATTTGCTGTTCATGGACAGACTAGTCATCTCGAACCTCATGAAAAACGCCCACGATTAGGGAGCCCAACAAATGTGCTACCAAACAATGAAGTCTTGTCGTTTACTAATCAACATCAAACTACTCAATCAGAGCATCAGAATTCCTCCATACAAGGTCATGTTCAGCCATCAGCATCACATCATTCTCCTGTCGGTTGTTACATGGGTCCCACGATGCTGGGAGTAACTTACAATTATCAAGGTCAAAGCCACCAAATGTTAGGCTTCCAGCAGGTTTCAACATCTGCTTCTGTACAACCTTTGCCGCCGGGTTGTACTACTGGAACATATCAGCAAGGAATGGGGTTCTACAGTCAGCAACCGATGCCTTCTTCATCTGCTCCAATTCCACGCCACTGACATGTACGATCATTTCTGACTATTGTTTATTCAAAGCATGTGACCTAGACATTTGTTGAGCTGTGCATCTCACCTCTGTAACTTTATCTCACGAGATGAAGCTCCATGTATCCCATCTGTATGTATTCAGGAGCATAGCCATAGTGTTGTACTATAGCCTTAGCTTGAGACACGTGACAACTCGTTTCTTGCTGAGCTTGCAGACTTAAAGCAAATGTGTTTTGGTTGGTTATCCCCTGGCAAGGCAATCATTATTATTTGTCTCCTTTTTAAAGTTGCATGAACTAGTTCATGCCAAATGATTATTGGACAAATATGCATCTGCTTACCTGTGTGCATACTTGTGCACGCATATCAACCCTGTACTATGAAATTGTATCAACTAATATTTTATTTGTTGGATTTGCAAAAGATCAAAATAGAGTAAGTCATAAGCCAAACGAATTTTGGAGCTTGTGTTATCATTTAGACGTACCGTAGATGTTTATTTGTACAAATTCCTGATTATTTTTTAGTAATATTTGTGCATCATCTTAGATAAAATACATGTATAGATCGTCCTTGATCTAACAGTAAGCAAGGATCTTTTATATCAACTACGGTGCGTGGATGGTTTTCAGTTTATTATAATCAAGGCTCTTTGATATCAACCTCAATGTTAAGAATGTTCCTTCATTGGCTTGATGTGATTGGCATCACTGATATCAACCACTGTACAATAAACAAATTCCTCTCATATAGTTTTGAGACATAATTGCTTATGTCCAGATCTTCATAGATCTTCATAAAATAGCAGCAAATTAATGCAAGTTGAAAAAATGATACAGCCTGTTAGTATGCCTATTCCACTTCTTTTTGAACAGCGACGAGGCTTTAGATCAGTAATGTTGAAATGTTGGGCATAAATCTTCTGTGTAGAAGATTTAGTTCATCATATACTGAACTCCACTTTAGGGCCAGACCATGTCTTGCAACTACTCTATACTTTAGAAGCTCAGTCAATTCTGTCCTTCTGCACCCTCCAGTGAGGCATACACCAACGGTGGGTATGAATCTTTTGTGAGAATGCAAACTTTAAAATTTAGGGCCGTGTCATATGACGTAAAAGGCACTACTACTTGCCTGCCTGCTCGCCCGCTCGCCAAAAGGTTAAAAATGTGCGACAACATCGATATTTTTCCTAATGTTTTGTTAGGGATAATGTTAGGTAAGGCCACCTGGCGAGCCCGTAGGGCGAGCCAGTGGCCGCACCCTGCGTAATGGCCTGCAACCTAACATTTTCCCTCGATATGTTAGGGCAGGGCACATTTCGCACATGGCACTCTTTTTTTAGGTGTTTAGGTGATGACAAGTGGCACTAGCAGTCTGCCATGTGGGACAGGAAAGTTATAGGATGTAAGAAGTGTGATAATATGGAGAAATGTGGCCTGCCCTAACATTTCGGAGAAGAAACATTCAATCAATCTTACCCGCAGATCGACCAATAAAGTTTCCCCAATGTTTTACAAGGCGAGCATCAAATATCGATGTGTTCATAGTATAACAACTCCATATCTAATATTGAACTTCTTACATTTTGGTGTGCAATTTCATAAGGTAAACTCGAGTGGCACATTATATTACTGCACTGTAGTGGGCAGGAATTCAGTTTAGCCATTGCAAACGTGGATATGGTTTTATCCTTGTATATTAAGTCTAGTAAAAGGACCAATTGTGCAAAGCAAAATGTAAACAACAAACCTCTCCAATTTATCCTTGGAAATAAATTGTATTACAATAGCCATAAAATAGCTCTAAAACTTATATGAACCAATATGGTGCGGCGCTCCCCGGTCCTATACGATGCTCCTATCCTATGAAAACGGGAAATCCCCTTTCCCGGCAACACTATCACCAGGAGGGCCCTCCGTCTAACTCATACCACTTGTGATGGCCAAGTGACCAAGTGAAGGATACGGAGGTGTCATTGGCCCCATTCCTCTACTGAAATATGCTATATTGCGGAAGCATACATACATGTTAGCACAAGCCACAATACATATAAATAATATGCCCTCTAGAAGGGTGGCCCATCCATCATCAATACGAACATCAACATACATCAAATGGTATACACAATGCATCATAAAGGGGGGCTCTACCCCGGGCTCAGACTCAATGGGATTGATTGACGGCCAGGGTCTATCGATAACAACAGATAGAATCATGACAATAGCGTTGGCTGGCATAGAATATTGACTAGGGTACACCACTCCATCCGGGCCTCCTATGCATACTTTGCAGATAGGCTGAGACATGATATGACGTGATTATAGTCTTCCGGAGATGTAACCTTAAGGAGTCACCCTATGAGACTACTCTAGGTTATACCTTCCCTGTCCGGCGAGGCAGGAATGAGGCAAGTCTCTTCCAGGAGTATAATGGTTCTATCTGTGGCTAAAGATGTGGCCCCCATCAGAGCAACCCACGTCCGTACCCGACATAACCCTCCAAATTCATAGATCAAGCTTACTCACACCTATCGAGACCAGGACGATCTTTCGGATCGACACCTGCTACCCAGGGGCTGTCAGACCCATACGATCTTTCGGTCAAAACCTGCTACCCAGGGGTTGTCAGACCCATACCCGGCCCACACTCAGTGACCGATTATAAGCCTAGCACACCAAAGTAGTAAACAACATCAGTTGAATCCCGTCTACACTTCACCACTATATCCATTGTCTGGTGCTCAATCACATCATAACATCTACAGCCAGGTGGGCGGCCACATTTATTGGGATTTATGGGGTTCTAGCTAGAAGTATCTATAGTTCTAGTAGCCTTTTATGTCTCTACCCTCTCTTATACCACAAGGACAAGAGGTGCAACAAAGAACTACCATTAATCAATTCATAACCTCAAATGAGCAACAACATAAGATCTAATCATCCATCTAAGCAACCAAGGGTCAATTCCTAACTAGAAATCCAAGCTGTCTAGCCTACTAACCAGTATCTTCGCTATAAGTATTATCTCGAAAGATCTCCATTTTCTTGGTGAATAGGACTGCTCCTCCTCCTTCTCCAAGCTTCCCCTAAATCGATTTGGGGCAATTTGGGGCATGGCTAAGTGTATTTTTAGTAGGTTTTCCTCGCCCAATCGCTTTGGGCCAAGTGTCAGTGCTTATTATTTATTATTAACTTTTAATATTAGGTTATGCCCTAATTTCGAATTAGGCTTTTCCCCTTAACAATTAATGTATTAACATAGGTAACCCTAGCTTATGAATAATTAGTGCACCATTAATTATTTACAGTGATGTGTCATGTATTTATACCCAAAAAGGCATATAAAACACTTGGTACGTCACATATAGATATTGTGAGTAGATTGGATTACGAAGTAAACCTAGAATATTAGGTAATTCCATGAGAATCTTCTAGGAAGAGGAAGGAAGGAAGGAAGGAAGAATATTTTAATGTCGCACCACAAAGGCAACGTCCCAAGGACATGCGACCACAAGAACAAGAACAAAAACAAGTACAAGAAGGGACCGAAGTCCCTAACCAGAACAT
>JAANSK020308708.1:0-19255 GCA_011763485.2 Isoetes engelmannii
ATATTAACAGGGGAAAATGAATCTGCCACAGCTGGTTTCCAGAAGAACATGGCATTTTTTTGCTTGCAGGATGAATGAAGTTTTTCAAATCATGTATTCTATAGAAGCAAGCTTAGGTAAACTTTTGAATGGTGTTTTGTGCTTGGTAAACTTTTTAAAATTTCTGTGATAAACTTTAAACTTGTGAAGCAGCAGTTTTCGTGTTTGGTAAACTTGAAATTTTATGAGTTGTGGAGGCTGGGGGCGCAATAGCGGCGCCGCCAAGTAACAAATGCTGAAAAATTACCTAAAATGAACATTGTCTTAAAAAACCCAGAAACCGAATGGTCCAGTGGTTTACGTTAGTGTTAATAACATGTCAGGGTGCTCTAAACGGCGCCGCCAAAAGCTATAAAGTGAAAAATTAGCTAAAGTAAACAAAGACTCCAAAATTCAGGATTTATCTTCAGCTGGTAGTTTACGGCCTGTAAATCCGAGAAGGTCCGGTTCCAATTTCGGCCTAACGAAAGGCAATTCAAAAATGTATTTTCTTAATTCGTTGGCTGCAAGGGGTTGGCGGGAAATGAACCTGTTCCCCGAGTTGAGAGAAGATCGTGGTCTTTTAACATTTCAGATCAGACCTCGGAATCACTCACTCAATAATTTTCTAACAGAGAGCGCTCTCTATGCTTGCACCAATTCGCAGAGCCCTAAAAATAGCATCATCGCATCGTTTGTTTTATCAAGCAGTGGAGCCATTTCAAAAATCTCAAACTTCCTTAGGAAAGGAGCATTACAAGACATTAAGTATAAACGATATTGCAGATCTGTTGAAAAGGTGCGCCAATGCAAAAGATCTCCCAGAAGGTAAGCGCATTCACCATTACCTTATTCAAAGGAGGTTGCATAGGGATAGATATTTAGGAAACCTTCTCATGCACATGTATGGTAAATCTGGAGCTTTGCAAGAGGCTCAAGAAGTGTTTGATAACATTGATAAAAGAAATTGCTTTTCTTGGAATATAATAATTGCTGCTTATTCCCAATATGGGCAGTTGTCATCTGCATGGAAACTGTTCCAAATTATGCCTGAAAGAGATGTTGTCTCTTGGAACGTCATCATTACTGCATATGCACATCAAGGACATATTGATGAAGCTTCTAATATATTCCAACATATGCCTGAAAAGAATGTTGTTTCCTGGAATGCCATGATCGAAGTTTATTTGTGCCATGACATGCTTAACGAGGCCTTAGCAGTTTTTAATCAGATGCCTGACAAGAACATAGTATCTTGGAATACTATGATGTCTGCTCACATTGAAAAGGGAAAACTAGAGTTGGCATTTCAGCTGTTTCAGCAAATGCCCAACCCAAATGTGACTTCATGGAATATTACACTGGGTGCATTAACATTGCAGGGCGAGCTCAAAGAAGCATATCTGATGTTCCAACAAATGCCTGAGCGTGATGTTATATCATGGAATTCTATGATTGCAGGATATGCCCAGGAGGGGCAGTTGAGAGATGCACTCCGTCTTTTCCAACAGATGCCAGAGAGAGATGCCATCTCTTGGAACACCATGATCTCCGCTTATGCCCAGCAAGGACAGTTAAAGGAGGCGTTGCATCTATTTTACCAAATGCCTCACCCTGACATGTTCTCATGGAATGCCCTGATTTCAGCCTATGCTCATCGAGGACGCTTCGAGGAGGCGATTAAAATGTTTGATATGATGCCTAACAGAGATATCACATCATGGAATACAATGATTACCATATATGCTGGAATGGGATGGTTGAATTATGCATCAAGCTTATTTCAGAGGATGCCAATGAAAGATGTTGTTTCATGGAATACCATGATTACAGCCTATGCTGTGAGTGGACAACTCCACGAAGCTCTCCAGCTTTACAATCAGATGCCTTACCGAGACATCACCTCATGTAATGCTATAATTTCTGCCTATGGGCAGAATGGGCAGCATGAAAATGCCGTGGAATTCTTTTCTAATATGTCACAAACAAATATGGTGTCTTGGAATGCGGTCATTTCTGTGCTTTCTCAGCAAGGAAAGCTTGATTTTTCTCTTCAACTTTTCAACCATATGTCGGAAGAGGGCCTAAGACCTGATAAGGCTACTTTTCTTAGCATTCTTGATGCATGTGCAAGCCAAGCTGCTCTGACCAAGGGGAAACGTATTCACTTTTGTATCATAGGCAGTAAATTTAAGTTTGATATTGCTGTCGGTACATCCCTTATAAATATGTATGGGAAATGTGGGAACCTTGAGGAGGCATGTACAATATGTAATGGCATGTGTTCTCAAGATGTGATCTTAATGAATACTTTAATGGCAATACATGCTCAACATGGGTATGGAAAGAAAGTTCTTTCTATATTAGAGTATATGTTTATAGAAGGTTTAGTACCCAATGATCAGACATTTATAACTGTCCTTTCTGCTTGTAGCCATTCTGGACTTGTGGAAGGGTATCATTGGCTTAACTCTGTTTATCAAACAGTTGGCATATCAAATTCTGTGGAACAGTTTAATTGCATATTGGATCACCTTGGACGATGTGGTTGGTTGGATGTGGGTGAGACCTTGATCAACAACTTCCCATACCAGCCAAATTCTACATCCTGGAAAACGTTACTGGGTGCATGCCATAATCATGTGGATGTGGAACGAGCAAAACATATATCAGAAGAGATTATTAAACTAGACCCTGATGATGTTGCAACATATGTCTTGCTCGCGAACATCTACAGCTTAAATGCGATGGAAATCTAATTTAAAGTGTCCTGGTAGTAGAAAATTGCACAATTTGAAAAGTAAGAATGGCATACATTGGAGTCCCTAAGTAATCCAACTACGGCAATTTCTTGCAATTGGCCTTGCCCCACAGATACTATGATTGGGTGCAAAGGAAGACACAGGGATGTTCTCAATCAGTGTACATGTTATTGTTCACGATTTCCAAATGGTTTTACTGAGAAAAAAAAGCTTCATTCCAGTAATATCATGAGCAACCATGAAGTTCTGCTGCAATGTACATTCCCAAACCATCACATGAAGCATCCATAAACAAGCACTTGACAGAGTGGGCATGATCAACATACATCATGTAATTTTCTTCTGGAGGCTCCAGAAAAGCCCATAAAATTCGAAGCTAATGGCAGGAAATTGAACAGAATATGTGTTGTGAGACATATTAAAGCAAAGATCATAATCTCTCAGTGGGCAGTGGGAAGGTCAGGCGAAGCCTTGGTTAGTGCATGTTCCACACAACTAACTGTAAACTGCTCTATATTGAGGTCTGCAGTTGAAGAGCTGTTTGAATTAGAGGAAATTATGGTGTCCCCTACAATGATTAAGCTTCCAAAGTATTAGGTCAGACTGGACTCAGATAACAGAAGAATTGCCAAGGAACGACACACTGTCATTGTCTCCTCTGTGAGAGCAAGAAAACTTTCAAGGAAGAGAAGGCACTTGAGAGATAAAGGAAGAAGAGCTGTGCCAAATCCAGCAAGCCCATCTCCATCATAGAAGTCCCCATTGATGGCATAGGCACAAATATTAAATGGTTCCACCGGACTGGACGTAGAAACAAGAGAAATTGCTTCTGAAACATACTGTCCCTTGATATAGGACTCATCTTCGTATCCAAAATAATAGTTACAGCTGGTATCAGATTGTAAGCAAGTTGTTTGAGTAATAGAAGCACCTTGGGCTGAATTGCATGATATAGCAGTGAAGGAAGTGGTTTGTGACGACTTCAGCACAACTGAAGGGCATGGATCAGAGGGAAAAGCATCAGCTACTGCAGATTTACAAGGGCAACCACACTATATCACTTCTGTTTCAAGAATTGTTGTAAAATTCTTGGCTGGTGTGCCTATTTGCACCTGCATCAAATACTCCTTTTAAGGACGCAAAAGGTTTGACTTGTAGTTGGTATCAATCTGCAGACTAGACTGTGTGCATCTGGGTAAGTCATTGCTCACAAATATTGCTTGCATTAAATTTATCTTGACCTACATCCTATGAGGAAGGATAAGTCATTGCTCACTAATATTGAATCATTTAGGTACAATACTATGATCATTAAAGAGGGGTCCGCTTCTTGATATAGATGTTATTGTATGCGCCGCTTGATTACTAGCCATATTGGACTGAAATGTATCATTTCACTGATATCTTGCTTGAGGAGATTGTTTGAGCATGTTAGCTGCAACGTACATCAGAATCATACATGGGGACCTCCTATCCAGGCTCAGACTCTAAAAGTGGTTGATCGACTGGGTTGGGATCCTTAAAAGCATCGGACAAATTATAACATTAACGTAAACAACGACCTTGATTTTTCCTCGCCATTATCTGTCCATCCTGTGCACACTTTGAAGGAAGGCTAAACCTTATTGAGTTAATTGCAACCTTATGTTCTATGAGCAATTCTTAGAATGATTAAACAACCAGTGAATTTTAAACTACCACCTTTTAGTTGCTAATTTCTATACTTAACCACCCCATGTAAGACATACATTGAATGAGACACACTCCTTCAAAAATTTTTAACACCTAGCAAGCCATATTTAAACAACTAGTGGATTTGGACAACTACCTTTTAATTGCTAATTTCCATTCTTAACCACCTTATGTAAGACATTTGTTGAAGGTCATATCCAATGAGACACACTCCTTTAAAAGTCTTACATTGATTCAACAACCAGTGAAATTTAGAAAACTACCTTTTAGTTGCTAATTTCCATACTTCACCACCTCATGTAAGACATTTACTGAAGGCCATATCCAATGAGACATACTCCTTCAAAAGCCTTTCATATTAGAAACAAAATATAAAAGGGACTCTGAAGGCCATATCCAATGAGACATACTCCTTCAAAAGCCTTTCATATTAGAAACAAAATATAAAAGGGACTCTACCTGAAACAATGCTCTGCTCATATAGCTTAAGCCGCCCATAATATTTTAATGAAGGTAAACCCCTCATACTTAACCATTCTTTATGCTTGCCATGGTCATAATTTGAGCCACAAAGCCTAGCATGGCAAAGAGATGGGAGAAAACAAATCTTGATCCTAAAAATCCATACTTGATGATCACAAACAAGACACTGAAAACCGTTTGCTCATTAGTTTATATGAACTGACTAAAAAGACCACAAAAACTCCTAGTTAACCAACTAAATTCATGTTGAAGAATCCAAGGTTGGCAATAAAAGAAAAATCCAAAGTTGGTCACGTACTATAAGCTTAATTAAAGATCAATCAACTTTCTGTCGTTTTTTACATAATAAATGGAATGAATAAAATTGGTTTTTTCGTCCACGGAGACAAAATAGGCCTATGGGATCCAAACAAAGAATACAATAGACCTGTTACTGTGTAGGATGAAAAAGCTGCCTGCCTGAAAGGGCTTTGAGGAAAAAACCTTATCAGTAATAGGCTTGTTGAGAAACGATATATTTTGTATGTTTTAATATAATGACGGAGGACACAATGTCCATTACCACCTGGACTATGATGCTAGTACCCCGTTAAAGCCATCTCCAACATCACATACAGTGGCTGATTATATGTAACCAACCAGGCATAATTTGCCTTGATAGGCTCTCATTTTCAAATAGCTCCCATTGGAACTCACAAGTTAAAAATGGTGGAGCATGTGCGCCTAGTTTCTTGAAAAAGTTTGTTATTTCGGTTCAAACCATCTTCTTGCCAAAAAGTGGGAATTCGAACCTACAATCATCACTCTCTGAGCGAATTTGGTGGAATTAATCTCGCAAGCCATGTATATCTATAACATTAATTGGTTGGCTCATGAGCTTCATATGAATTCTTTGCAATTCTGAAGCAAGAAGACCGGTTGACCTGTGGGTTTTTTCGAGGACAGTTTTCAAAGCTGGAAGGTTCTCATTGTGAAGGTCAGCATTTATGGATTATCTGGAGAAGTGGATTGCAATCCTTTCCAAATAGATCTTAGAGTGTATTGTCTAATGCCGGTGCTTAGCATTTTATCGTACATTTCAGCCTTTACGACATTCGCCAAAAAAAACAAGATGACTGTCTCTTTTCTCCCTGTTTCATCTCCCGCAATTGCATGCTTTGGCAGCTTCGATTCTATGGAAAACTACGTCTCCCCTACTGGCTCGTGACCTTGGGACATCACCCCAAACGACATCTGAAATATCAACTCCAGCATGCTGCCAGACAACGGTTGGATTCAAGAATTGGAGAACATAAAAAATCAATTTCCTCTACATCAAAATCTCACAACAGGTATATCTCTAAATTTCGAGTCATGTCGTAGCCATCTTCATGTTCTTGATAGTAATGCTGTCATTGCTTGGTCCGAAATTGAAAATATTGACTTAGAAGTCCTTTCCAAGCAAACTTCCTTGCTTGATAGAAATATTCAAATTGTCTTTTTTTGGTGCAAAGGATCATACTTTCTGATAGAATTTTGTATGGATCTCGCGGCCAAAATCATCCTAAAGAAGAGCTTCATCATTTTTCAAGTATTCCAAGTCAAACTTTAGAATAGAATTATCATTTTGATACAACCAAACCTTACCGTATATCGCTTCCATCATCCCGACTGAACTAAATCTAATTTTCTGGAATCATGAATGTTTTCAATCTTTATTTAATTCTATCGGGTCTTACATCTCAGCAGCTTTTAAACTTCACTCCTCTCCTTGAGTCTACATACATCCTGATCTCTTAAAGCCACTGCCTTTAGGAATTTCATTCTTTGATCTAATTTGGAAGGAAGTGTCAATTCCCCTTAGTGGTAAGAGGCTTCATGGCGGGTCCAAATGTAAACCTGCTTTGGTTATGAATGAAGAAGTTTCAGATAAGGCCAGTCTGCAAGCATCAGAAGTTAAACACACACATTCCCAGCAGAAGCATCTCAACAGAAAATCTTGTAAGCGAGCATTAGTTTGTCATAAACTAAACTTCGCATTTCAAAAAAATAGCCTCTGTAGAATAAGGTGACACTTGAGTTTAATATACTCTTATTGTGTGTGTTAAAAGCTCTTCTAGTATGTAATCTTTGCAGAAACCACAGCTTCAGAGTGTCTCCCATGACTGATGCAGTTAGGACTGACCTGTAATTCACAATGCTATGTGACTTAAAAATAATTGGTAAGTGCTATAAAATGGCTTTATTAGTTACCCAAGGATTAGTCTCTATATTTAGCATTACACACTTTCGAACTCACAATCTAGCAATCTCCACCACAAGCTACAGCTATTTCTTTCAGATGGTCATATACATGATAAGCTTCAACTAGAGATCATTCTGGACACTCTTCTGCAGTGATTCTACTCTCGTAACTTCTTAGCGGCTCTTTGAAGACTTTAAACTTAAAGAACACATCATCATACTTGACACTAGAGACTTGGACTAGTGCCACAACAATGCCCACATTAATTTCCTGTATGATCTGAAATAAAAGGCCTGTATATTTTGAGTTCCTACTGTTCTATTAAGTACATAGAGCAAGTACTAAATGCATGAGCCTGCCAAAATGGGTAAGATAATTTGCAGCAGACATGATACATGGCTCACATCCATTTTTTTGTTGCTCCAACTGGATCGACATGTATGATCCATTTTTAGTGAAATAGTTACGAAAAATGGTATAACAGACTATGAATATTGTTATTCAGACGTGCATTCAACATAAAGTCGTTTTTAACCAAGAAGGTGGTCAAGTATTGGCTTGGGAAACATTTGCTTACTAAAATGAAGAAGGTTTAGTTTGGAAGCGTGGCAATTTGATGTCAGCAAATAGCCCTTTAAAGATACATGCACGCAGAAAAGGTAAATGCCGTATATAGGCCAGGGAGCGAATTCCATAAAAGTTGCAAAGAAAAACCGTTCAGAAAGATGCTTCCAATAACTTTTTAAAGCAAGATAGACCCAACAACTGAAGCAATTCCACACCTTTGATCCTTTTGTAACATTCCCATTGCTGTGTGGTCATAAACGTTGCCCGAATACTGTTTGCAAAAGTCAGCCAGTGGCATGTTCTCAACTGCTCGAAGAAATGGCATAAACCTCATCAGCTTGCCTAACAACTTCAAAGTCGGGCTCGTTGATAGCAAATCCGCAGGATTCAAACTCATCTCTCAATCTCCTTAATACATATGCAGGCAATCTGCCATAAGGAAATGTGCTGCAGAAAAAGAGGGATCCAAAAGAATAAGTTTAATGGAATGGTATGGTTATATACAATTTCCCGTTGGAGATACATGGATCAGGATTCTCCTCGTAGCCTAACTCGTGACCTTTCCACTTGCTTGAGCGTCCTTTTCAAAGCCAAGGCATCCATAATGCATTCTTAACTGAACTCACTGAGTCCACATTGGAGACAACGAGGCAGTCGTTACACCATCTTCTAGTACATGTGGCATAAGACGATGTCATATATCGAGGTCGAGATGGGATCAGGTGTGTTTTCACGTCTTTCTCTTACTGGCTGCTTGGTGTGTTCGATGACGGTCTTGATTAAGCCAAGCCATTCCCTACCATTCTTATTCTCTTGTAAAATTACAAATTTTGTCTAGCCTATAACAACAATGAAGCATGATAGATCTGGATTGCTGACGTGTCAAACATGGTCAGAGTTGGATGCTTATAGCAGGTTATAACAAACTCCTTTCCCAAGGAATATCATTTGTGAACCTTGAGACACAATCTGTAGCAAAATCAGGTCGCAATGGGATGTATCAGCATTCAGCAACCAACTAATCGATTCACAACTGCTTCACATGTACGATAATCAAACCTGTTTGCCTAACACATATTTAACATCATATTTTGTTAAAGTATTCTTTTGGCCCACAACGGGGAAATATACATACCAAACAAGGTTTTTGAATGTTGATCTATTATGTTGAATTTGGCTGCTGCTTTAACCATCTACAAGGTAGACTTGGCCTCACCTTCAAGCTAAAATTGCTCAAGTGTGTTTGATAGCATCCACTTATCTATTATGTCGTGATCAGTCAGGTTTAATATCCACCAAGGTTACTTTGAACTGCCCAAACTTACCATGAAAACTCTCACTTGTCTGGCATAAGAATCTTTGCTGAAATGGCATTTCTTATAACAAAAGAACTTGATGTTGTCCTTCCCGTCACCAACGCGTTTTTGAATATTCACCCTCTTTATTGTTGTTATTCGAGTTCTCCTCTGGTCTGCCACATGAGAAACTTATTTTACATCTCTAGAATGATCCCTGTGTAATGAAATATTTATTGCATGTCAATTTTTTCCTTGTCTGTGAGCAAACAGATTACATTCAGATGCCAAAGCCTGTTGCAAAAAATTCAGTTCAGCCATATTACTATATGCAGAATAAGCAAATCAATTTGAGCCTGCAGAAATAGGTGCAATTGCGTGCGCCTCCAAATGTTTCTGAAAGTCATAAAAAAAGGCAAAGATTCTGAATATGCTCCTCAACTGGCACAGGTACACAAGCTATTGCTTTTCTGTTGATTTGTCCAGAGTTCAGGATTGAAGCCCACACCCTCCCGGATTATTAGAGACCAACTAATTAAAACCTTTCCAATTGTTGTAGTACTCCTTAGTACCCATTGTGAAAGTTAACTAACCCATAAGAAGATTTTTCAAGCAACTTAAATTCTTAATGGAGAAGCGCCAAAGCTGATAGACCTGAATCGTCACTCAATTTGTATTCCAAAGAATCTAATAAAGATCAAGAAAATTCAATAATATTCAACTGAAAATAACCTGCATCGACGCAAATCGGAGAAATGCACCCATTTTCTCTTATATTTTGGCAGCTCTCTTACATCAAGAGACTTACTGGAAAAGAGAATTCTTCAACTTCTACTTGAAATTATCTTCTCTGCAATTAATGGAGTTATTTTCCGTATCCCATGCTTGCGAAGGCTGTCTAAAGCAATTTTGTTCACATCAGAACCACTCTTATCTTTTTGTTTGTAAGACAGATCCACCATCAAGTCTAATGCTTCATCATTAGACATGGTTAAGAGCTTCACTGCATCATTCAAGCCCGTGAAAAAGCTCTCAGGTCTAACACAGAATGGCTTAAATATAGAAAACAAAGAGTAAACATCAGCAGCAAACTGGCGTTTCCCTGTTGGTGAAAATCTAGCTCCACTCAAGACCAACCCATGTAGCAATGACTGGTCTAGCCCAGTGGCAAGCTTCCGCCAAAACTCAGAAAAGTTAGCTTCATCTAATATTCTTTCCAGGTTCTTTAGTTGGTTTTGCAGTACAGCCAAGGCCTCAATAACGGCTAAAGATGGTTCAATAACTGTGGGAGTGTCTTTGCTTTCCTTGTTGCTCACACCCTTTGTACGCAAAACTTCAGAAAGAGTTCCTTCATCTGACCATTGCTTCTTATTTCGAATGTAGTCACGTGTGCGTACGTCAAATCCCCTTAAAATGACAGTTACAAGCTTGCTAATCCAATCTCCTTTAAATTGTATGAATCTTTCTAACTCCTCATCAAAAATTGATCCATCTAAACCCTCGACTCTTTTGCCACTGTCCTCCTGTACAGACGTTGGTTGAGCACCAAGTTGATTACGGTTTTTTAATTCTAAAAGCTTGAGTTCAATAAAGAAAATATCTTCTCCCCAATCCTGCAAGGTACATTGGCAGTAATGTGCAGCATTGATGCAAACAGCAACTTTCCCCATGGAACCTTCGTCAGCGAGTGCTGTCGAAGCTTCTGATTCATGACAACGACGTAGTAACTCTTCTCGGTATACTTGGAAAATAGGAAAGACTGCATCTCTGATAAATGCTATTATTTTTAATCCATCACATAGGTTCCGGCACCGATCAATTAAACCCCATGCTGCTGCCATTACTGAAATTGCTGTCAATGGAGCATGAAACTCCCCAGTGCTTCCAAGAAATACTGAAGTCTCTACTTCTTGTCTCGCATCTGCTAGGTTAAGAATGGACCATGCCTTTTCAACACCAAACCCTGCTTTAAGCCTGTCAGAGGCTTCCTCAAATTCAAACCTTGACCATAGTTCTAGCCAATCAATCCGATCTGCAAAGACAGAAATGCATCGTTCCTTTATTAGAAGACCAGAATATCTGCTCTGCACTTTCTTATCAAAAAGAATGGTCTGATCAACTGTATGTAGCCACAATGTTTTAACCTTCTTAGATGTAAATGTCTCCTCATCCAAGTCTTTTAACAATTGAGGTAAAACAAAAGATCGAATGTGGTTGGAAACCATGGCAGCAACATCTGAGATCCATTCTTCTCTTGCATTGTAACCAATACAACCAGATTCGTCTAGCATGGGTTGCAGAAGAGTATCTACCACATCAATATGTTCTAGTGAGATCTGATAAGCCAATGCAAACACCAATTCTGGCCTTTCTAACCATTTTCTAAAGTGCTTATTTGCTTTTGATGCAATAGGCGCGACTAATTCTTCAATGGTCCATAATGGCTCATTCTTTATGTCTTTCGAAGTTTGGCGCACACCATGTTGACGCTTTCTGCGTTGAGCCTGCAACACTTGCAAGCTTGAAAGTGAAGTAAAGCTTTTCTTGTAATCTTCTTTCATTTTCCCATGCATCTCAAATAATGGATTTGAGCCTACGCCATCAGCATCTGTTTTTGTTTTATCTGCAAGTGTGGAAGAAAGAGGTGGTGGCCAACCAATAGATGATAGAAGATTACGGTGATCTGCAATAGCAATGGGTCTAAGTGCTGCTGCAGCACGATCCACTCGAGTATCAACAGAAAATATAAGCCGCTCCCATTGCGGATAAGATTTGGCAATATTTGCTACTGACTCTTCTATTTCCTTGAAGATCTTCACTGATAATGTCAACTTACTTAAAGACCCTGTATCCTGTAACATGCCAACCAGACCAGTAAACAAGAATTTTCCATTGACTGGCGCCAAACATAAATCAAATGCATCTTGTTTGGTTGTATCATCGACATTACTATAGCCTGTCCACCATATGAAAGATCCTATTGAAGGCTACAATTCCGTAAAAATGCGAGAATGCACGGTACATCAGTGAATGTCTAAACAAAATGTATGATCTCTGTAACTAACCGAGACAGAAGAGGAGAATTTCCGACCAGCTTGAATGGCAGCAACTGTAGATACTGCTTCCTCCAATTCGCCAACCAATCGCTCGAGCTTCAAAGCTGCTTCTGCATAAGTCCGAAGTTGTTCCACTCTGGCCACCTCCGCAGCAAGTGTTGAGAGATCCTTAATCAAATTCCCTCTCAGGTTTCGATCACTCGACGAACCTCCTATTTGGGCCCCAGTGCTTTCGATCCTTTGAGAAATCCCATCTAAAGCTCCAATAACTTGTTTTAGGTGCCCAAATCCAGTTCCAGCAGCCTGTGCAGCCTCTTTTTGTACCCTTTCAAGCTCTGATTCCAAGTGCAGACACTCTGATTTAAGAGATACCTCCACTTCCTTTACCCTAGCTATGTCGCCCACATCCTTAAACCGGTTGTTGAGAAAGCTTCGAGTTGATTGTGATATCGCCCACGTCGGAATTAGGATCGAACTTCCTTCCTCCATCGCCACAGTTGTGTAATTCCCACTAAAAACTCGCTAAATAAAGGTTGATATACGGGCCCTGTATCAACCCACCACCATCCCGTATGGCGAAAGGTAGCGGAGATGGAGCTCCGGCTTCTACCCTCCGCGACAATAGAAAGGTGGTGGTATTGGATAATGGAGGGGGATTTTGCAAGGCCGGATTTGCTGGAGAATCAGAAGAACCTAGCGCCATAGTCCCGAACTGTCAAGCTCGCCCTCGCCATAGCAAAAAATGGCTCACAGGTGATCAAATTCAAGAATGCGATGATGTTCAAGGTATAGCACTCCGGCGCCCATTTGACAGAGGTTATTTGATAAATGCTGATATTGAGAAAGAAATATGGGAAAGAATTTTTAAGGTGCTGCTTAAGGTGAAGCCTTCTGAATGTGGACTAATGCTTGTGGAGCCTTTGTTGAATCTGCCTTCTATTCAAAGGAACACAGATGAACTTGTTTTTGAGGAGTTTGGTTTCCAGTCTTTATTTGTAGCTGATGCTCCATCAATGGTTCACATTTATGAAGCTCAGAGGGCACCACGAACTAGTTTGTTGGCTAGAGCTGATTGTAGTCTTGTAGTTGATTCTGGGTTCTCATTTACCCATGCAGCTCCTGTGTTTCAGAAGTTTGTCGTGAATTATGCTGTTAAGAGGATTAATCTTGGAGGGAAAGCACTGACAAACTATTTGAAGGAGCTAGTATCTTATCGAGCTTGGAATATGATGGATGAGACATATGTGATGGAGGATGTGAAGGAGAAGCTATGCTTTTGCTCAACAAATGTCCTCCAGGATCTTAATGTTGCAAGGTGTTGTTCTCACTGTTTATGATTAGTTAAAAGTTGTTCTCAATCCTGACAGGATCTAACACTTTCTACAGATGCTAGATTTCACCTTATTCTTTGATGCAATTACAGGGGTCATATGGAAGGTAATTACATCAGGTCTCAATATGTCCTGCCAGATGGAGTGAAACACAAAAGGGGATTTGTGAAAGATCAAAGAGCTGCTGATGCCTATCATTTGAAAAAGCAAAAAGTTTTTGAAAATGAGGAAGATATGACTCAATCTGAAAATGCGCGTGCCAAAGAAATGGAAGTACCTGCTGGAACAACCGAAAATAAAAGAAATGTGGTGATCATTGACGAGCAGGTGCATTATTTACATGGATGTGTTAGGATGGTCTTAAGGACGTATAGGGCAGTTATTAAAGTGTTGTATCAGCATTAAAGCTTAAATCATCATTAATGAAGGTGATGATACTCGGTGGTTCCTGAAATCTCTCTGTAGGAACTTTCATTGACAAATGAGCGGTTTATGGTGCCTGAGATGTTATTTCAACCTGCAGACTTAGGTACTCAGTCAAAAAAGACATTCATCTATGTTTGGATGATCTCAATAACTAAGCTCATTTGTGCAGGCATGGAAGAGGCCGGCTTAGCTGAGTGTATTGTTCGAGCTGTTAATAACTGCCATCCTGATCTACATCCTCTTTTGTATTCAAGGTAATGCCTATCTTTGCTAATTGCACGACAATTTAATTTGAGGCAAATGATCATGCTTAGACCGAAACTGGTTTCATAGATATGTAATATCTAATGCAGCTCCTTTGTAAAAAGATGTGTTCTCCTATGAAAATCATATAGCTTGGGACAAACAAAAGCAAAGATAATCAAGAAAGTGCTGGGAGGAAATGACACAATACTTCTTGTCGTGTATTCTCATGTATCTCTTGGTTTTTTCGTGAACAGTATAGTTTTGACGGGTGGAAATACCTTGTTCCCATACTTTAAGGAGAAGCTGTAAGCTCCTTTCTCAGCTTTTATCTGATTCCACCCTAGGTTGGTTATTTTCACCTGTTTCTTCCATGTCCATTCAGGGAGCTGGAACTTCGGCCTCTTGTCCCAGATGAGTATGACATTACCATACAAAGGACAGACAGGTGACACTTCTTTACTGGCCATACTAGGTAATTTGGCACTGCTAATTTATTCTGTTGTTGCAACAGTCCTATCACAGCTGCATGGAAAGGTGCATCCTTATTTGCAGCAGGTCTGGATTATGATAATTGTGCCGTATTGAAGAAAGAATACGAGGAACAGGGCTCGTATCGTTGCAGGCGTAGATTCATGCATTAGAAGAATTGTTAGTTCCACTGTTTTGGAACAATGTGTAGAGTTCTTTGCGACTTCAGGATCAACTAACAGGGTCTGTTCTTTTTTACAAGGCCAATTTTAGAGCTTGACATGGTCAACTAACAAAGTCTTTTCTATTGCCTGGTGCTCCAATCAGCCCCCTGCTGCTGCTCTATTTTGGGAAATGTTCAACTCAGCTAATGTTTACTTAAGTTTGTTTGAATATGGTGCCCAAGGGGATTGTTGTAACTAATGTATAATGATGTTTGAACTGCAGACTAGTAGTGTTGAATCTGAAGCCATAAAGCTTGTAACAAGGACAAAATCTATAAAGGATTAAAGCATGCATCTCAGATGATGTAAGGAAATCATGTATGATGAATCCCTACATCTACCCCAACTTGCAAAAATGATTTTACTGGCCATTGTTATAGAGAATTTTTTCCTGATCCATTCGTGCAAATTTATGTGTGGAATTCTAGCGGACATTGAGAGCAAGGATGCAAAGAGGCCCCCTATAATGATGCTTAAATATTCGGCTCTATTCCTTCCCTTCGTAAGAATGTTTGATGATCAATTGAGCTCACTTGTGTAGATACAACACTTTAAATTTATGAGGTAGAAACGTGGAAAGACAAAGGGACTCTAAGACAAAACATAATGTGTTTTGATCCCTACAAGTTCTTAACAAAATAGAACAATGTGCATGTAACATACCTCAGAGGAGTTGTGCATCATGACAATCAATGCCAAACCAACCTCTAAATTGTCCTACATAAATAAGCCAAAACTTGTGCAACAAATTGAAAATGTGAAAGACAAGATAAATTAGGTATCTAATGAAGTAAGGAATTGAAAGACAAGATAAATTAGGTATCTAATGAAGTAAGGAATTTTCGATATTGGGAAGAAAGCATTATAGAAGTTGCAACCAGATGTAACTTATTGATCGTTGATATGAAATAAGTCTTATGATTGATTCCAGACCCACGCACCTACTATGTTACAAAAGTCTGTCATGGAGAACTAATCTTGAATGGAAAGTGTTCACAATGTATTTGAAGGAGTCTGTATATTGATATCGGAATCTAATTTTCGTTCAACGAATGTCAAAAGGTGTTTTTCTCACTATTTTGTGATTGGTTAAAAGTCCCTCCCAATCCTGTGCAGAATTTGATCTTCTAGGAGATTCTCACCCTATTCTATAATTCATGGAATGGGAAATTATGAAAATGAAATATCTGAAGGATCCAGAAGCAATTATTGCTTATCATACGGAGAAGCAGATGGCCCAAAAGGGAGGAAAACGTGGCTAATGAACAACAAAAAATTAAAGAACTGTGGTCAGTGTCTTCAAGCAAGGGGACCCACATGGATGTATGGAATACCTTTAAGCTCTAAAAGAAGAGTTATAAGTGTGATGCAATAAACGTAGATGTTTACCTTCCCATGTTAAAGTTTAAACCATTATTGGTGAAGGTAATCATACTTCTGCTCTATTTGTCAAAAGCTTACATATTGACAAATGAGCAGTTTATGGTGCCTAAGTGTTTTTTTGCCCTGCAAATTGGGGGGTATTTAGTCGATGGTAATTAAGACTGGAAGAGTTAGATGAGTGTCTATGCTAACTGCCATCTTGATCTGCATTCTTGTTTGTATTCAAGGTGAGTGTATCTCTTTCCTACTTGTGTGACGGTTTTAAGGATTAACTTGAGATAAATACGTCATTGAAAAAACTAGACTATGATATGATATGATATGAATTTATCGAGCCAATTAGGCCCTCAGGCCTCTATGGCAAAATAACAAAGTTTGAATAAAACCAATGCGCACTAATTCAAAGCGCTACATATATCAAAGTTATCCATTAAATTATACAGTTCAACTACGTCTGCCCTTTCCTTCCAAACATCCCGAATGTAAGTGCTTAAAGTATGCAGTGATACTGCAAAAAGATCTTGTAAAGTGTTTACCTCTATAGCATATTTCATCCTTATATGCTCATAGGAAGAACACTCCAAAAATGTATGATGTTCTGATTCTGGCACTGGTTCAAAACATCCAACACAATATTTTTCGTGCCTAGGCATCCCATATCACCTACCTGTCTCAATATGCAAATGATGAGAAGAAAGCCTCAATTGAGAAATATACATCCGATTCTTGCGACTAATATGGGATAACAAATAATCTTGTTCTTTGTATTCTTCCAGAGAATTAATATCAGCTAAGTAAAACTGATTCTTTGTACCATCTGCATCCTCACTCGGCCATAACTTGCTAATAGCTCTTTCTGTCACGAATACAATTATCTCTGAATACTTTTCTGAATCAAGCCAGGTATTCAAGCCAAGCCATTTTTCTGCCCACTTCAGAGCATCCGCATACCAGCCTTTAATTTTAGATTGCTGCAATGCCAAATAGGGTGGTCTATCATGATCATGGACAACACTCTATTTATATAAGTGATTGTTCTAATCAAAGCTTCAACTTCAAGAGGCAAGAGGCCGACTCGGCAAGCAACATACAGTATGGAGTCTGAGGCTTAACTCCAAGTTCTAATAGCAAAAATCTTTTCTGGACTTGTTCAATTTCATTCCAACCTTTGAGAGAGAGAGGCCAGGGCCCCAAATTGGGCAGCCATAAAGAACAAGAGGCCTTACCTGGATACCAAAAATCAATCGCCGAATCTGCCAATGCTCAAAATTGTTTGTGTTGCATGCATGAACCATACTGTAAAGGGCTCTCAACCCTCCAGATGCGCGCTTAAGAGCTGCTGTTAGCCATCTGTAATTATTGGTCATGTCAATTCCAAGATATTTGTAACCATTTACCTTTTCAAGTGCTATCCCATCAACCTCAAAAACTGTACTGTCCTTACCCCCAATGACCATTATCTTCGATTTTTGCAGGTTAATTTGCATCTTTTTCTCCTTACAAAAAGCACTCAACACATTCAGATGTTGTTATAACCCACTTCCAATTTTTGAAATTAGCACTATATCATCACCAAAAAAAAGTAATTGTATCAGATACTTACCAAGCTTGGCTCCAAGACCACCAAGTCTAACCATCCACCCTTCAAGCTCATCAATGTAAAGTCCAAAGAGCGTCGGTAAACAAGGGCACCCTTGTTTCACATCTATTGTATTATCAATTTGATCTGGACTGTTATATGGAAAAGAGAGCTCAAGCATAACACGTTTATAGATATAATATACCGCATGTTGGAGCTCAAGGGGAACCTGCAGCTCATTTAATCTAGACGCTAAATCATTATGTCTAACACGATCAAAGGCTTTTGTTAAGTCAATAAAAGCAATAAATCTTTTATTACCTAGACCTTTTGCTCCCTCGCCTAATACCCTCAAAGCTGCTAAATGATCCAGTGTGGAATAGTCATGCCTGAAGCTTGCTTGCCCATATGCTCGATTATCTTCTTTCTCTGGCCAATCAAATAGCTTATGCTCTACCTTAGATGCATAAAATTTTGCAAAAACATTGCTAACCAATATTGTACGATAATTATGCACATCATCCTTGCTACCTGCTTTGTGAATAGGAATCACTCTATTCAAACACCATTTGTCTGGAAACTGTCCTCTTAGCAAAACATCATTACACAAGTCAACCAATATGCTATGTAGAGAATCCCCTCCCTATTTCAAAAGCTCTACAGAGAGACCATCAGAATCACATGCTTTACCATTTGATATATGCTGCAATGCAAATTTGACATCATCAACATAAAATAATGACATTATCTCACCATGAGAATCAAATATATGTGCATCTGGATCTTGATATAGTCCTCTGATCAAACCAAGAAGACTATCTTTTGAAATATCACCAATTGAGACATGCTTTTTCGTACGGTTCCAAAACTTTTTTGGTTCCAATGCCATTTCATCCATGAGCTTTTTATGACGCATTCTTAGCCAATCTCTCTTTTTGTGCTTCACCAAATTTGGATGATACTTTGCAATATTTGGCATTTTTCTTCCATCAAAGCAGACCATTCTACATTTTCTAGCATCTGTGTAAATACTTTTCATGTTGTGAAGCAAGCTTATAGCAAATTTTTAGCCTCAAAGGAGGTTTTAAAGCACAAGTAGCCTCCTTCACTTCTACATCTAGAAGTATCATAAGCGAGCATGATCAGAATCAGGACTTTTATCCAAGATTCTAAAATCTTTTAAGCATGACAGATGGTCTGGATCCCCTAGAAGCAAATCCACTGAACTTCTACCATTAGGTTGAAAGCAAGTAAAGCCTTTGGAATGTGAAAAACTAATTATGAACAAGGTTGCATTTGAAACGGGAGCAAATCATTGAAACGGGAGCAAAAGGAATATTGCCCAAAGATTCCCTTTTTTCCCCCAAAAAAGTGGCAAATTGAGGTTAAAAAAGAGGAGACATAATTTTGTGATTTTGACCCCTCTAAACTAGCTCATACTTTTGCATGTAGAGAGATTTTGAAAAATTGACATGGCACTTTTGCACACTAAAAAAATTGA
>JAANSK020308819.1:0-19250 GCA_011763485.2 Isoetes engelmannii
CGAATCTTCAACTTCAGCTCTACAATTCAGGATCTAAGATCCACGATTCCCCCTGGGACCAAATCCGCCAGACTCCCATGTCCCTCAATCACCCCCGGTTCCGCTATTTATCTCCATGCCTCCTTACCGTTCAGAATCTCCCTTCCAGTTTCTATCTCTAGTTTTCTAGCTTGGCACTATTTCATTGCACCGTTTGCACTGATTTCCATCTACAGTCGTCAACCGACCAATAATTGTGGCCGACCATGGGCCACACAAAATAATACAACCATTACCCTGTAATTGGATTATGAACCTTAAAGTACTCAAAGCACTTGAAGCACTCAAAGCACTTGAATATGATTCCATGATCTTCCTAACTTTCAGTGCTCTGGTTATTCTGATAAAAAAGAAGGACAAAGGATATCGAATGTGCATTGATTATCGAGCTCTCAATAAACTAATCATGAAGGACAAGTTTCCAGTGCCTAGAGCTGATGACTTATTTGATGAATTACGTGGTGCTTGCATATTTAGCAAGATTGACTTGAAGTCAGGTTATCACCAAATACGCATAAAAGATGAGGATATCGATAAGACGACATTCAGAACTACCTTTGGGCACTATGAGTTCAGAGTAATGCCGTTTGGATTAACTAATGCTCCTGCAACATTCTATCGTCTAATGGGAAGAGTATTAGCATCTGTTGTGGGAAAAGTGTGTTGTCGTCTTTTTTGACGATATTCTTATCTATAGTAGATCTATAGAAGAGCACAAGCAACACTTGCAATAGGTTTTTGAACTTCTTAGATAGAACAAGCTATTGTTAATGAATCAAAAAGCCGGTTCTTCATGCAAGAAGTTGGATATTTAGGACATATTATATCCAAAGATGGCATTTGAATGGATCCTGAAAAGATCAAGGCTATTCTCAGTTGGCCTTGCCCAGAAAATCTTAAGGATTTTCGTTCCTTTGTGCAACTTTACAGCTACTATAGAAGATTTGTCAAGGAGTTTGCAAAGATTACACTACCTCTTAAGAGGTTTCTGAAAAAAGATGTTCCTTTTGCATAGGACAATGATGCTGAAGAAGCTTTACAAACTTTAAAGAAACGGATGGCAACCGAACCAGTGTTAGCTTTGCTGGATTGGAGCAAGCCTTTTCTAGTATGTTCGGATGCTAGTGGAAATGTTATTGGTGCCGTGCTCATGCAATATGGACACCCATTAGCTTATGTTAGCCGCATGTTAAAACCTTCGGAGCAAGGGTACAACACATATGAAAAGGAATTGATTGCCTTGGTACATACGCTGAAGAAATGGAGACATTATCTCAGGGGGACAAAGTTCATTGCTCGCTTTGATCAGCAGAGTTTGAGACATATCCAAACCCAGGATATTATCAATGCTAGACGGTTGAAACTCATTGATACGATAAAAGTTTTTTGAAGGTCTACAACTTGAGTACAAGCTTGGGAAGGAGAACCAAGATGTTGATGCTCTAACTAGAGTAAACATTCATGCAACATCGATTGTGGTAATAGTTGACTTGGAGCCGATGAAAGCAGAATACAGGAATGACTCTTCCTTCACTATTCCCTATACTCAAATAGAGAGAGATGGAAGAGATCCTCTTGGAAAGTATAGAATGCATAATGGCTTACTTTTATACAGGAATTGTATATATGCTACCCAAGAATATAGGTCTCGAATGATACAGGAATGTCATGAACCTCCATATTCTGGACATAGAGGTTATCAAGCTACTTTGGCCACAGTGAAAAGGCATTTTTATTGGCCCAAGCTTGAAAGGGATGTTAAAAGGTATGTAGAAGCTTGTATTGTTTGTCAACAAATGAAGGCATCTACTAGCAAGCCTACTGGCTTGATTCAACCTTTACCAATTCCTGAAAAGCCATGGAAGAACATCACTATGGATTTCATTGAAGGATTGCGGAAGTCAATGCATAAAAATGATCAAATCTAGACGATTGTAGACAGGTTGTCTAAACAGGCTCATTTTATTCCATGTAAATCAAGTATGACAGCTCTTCAAGCAAGCAAGCTTTTCATGAAGGAGATATTTAAGAATCATGGTATGCCTAACGCAATTGTAACGGATAGAGATCCCTTATTTTGCAGCAGGTTTTGGTAAGAACTTATGAAGAATCTAGGTACAACTTTAAAGTTTGCTACTGCATATCATCCTCAAACGGATGGGAAAACTGAAGTTGTTAATCGCATCATAGAGGATATGCTATGAGCATACGTGGCGGAAAGAAAAAGTCAATGGAAAGAATATCTCTACCTTCTGAAGTTTGATTACAACAATACAGTTCATTCTGTCACTCAGAGAACTCCCTTTGAAGTCGTATATAGATATTCTTTGGAATCTCCTATTATAAAAGTAGGAGGAGAAGTACCAGCTTCGGATGAAGTAGTAAGTGACTTTTCAGACATTCTTCAAGAAGTAAAAAGCCATATCCAAAAGTGTCAAGAATCAATGATTTCTAGACTGGCAAAGAAATGCCGAAAAGTAGTCTATAAAAAGAATCAATGGGTATGGATACATCTTCCCAAGAAGCGACTACGGAAGATGGGTACTAGGTACATAAAACTGGTTCCTAGGTATTATGGTCCATTTCAAAATGACGAAAAAGTAGGTGAGAATCCCTATCGTTTACATTTGTATGGAAAATGGACTAACCTTCATCCAGTTTTTAATGTGGGAGTATTAAAGCCCTATAAGAGTAGTGAAATATCTCCTGAGATTTTGCAGAAAATGAAACATGCAAAACCTCCCATCATTAAAGGAGACGAAGAAGTGCTTGACACTTTGCGAATGGATTGAGCAAAGTTAAAATGTTCCTTGTTTTTTTTAAAGAAAATAAAAAAGGTCGTGAATTTGCCGACAAAGGAATATCTAAGGATTGTAATATGTTGGCATTAGAATCTTTATTAAGGATTATAAAGATGGAAGTCCTCTAAGGATTGAGGCCATCTCTGAATGAACTGAGATGAAAGACCTCTAAGGATTGAGGCAATATCTTATAAGGATTTAAGTTAAAAAGTCCTCTAAGGATTGAGGCGACATCTTATAAGGATTGAGGCGACATCTTATAAGGATTTAAGATGAAAGTCCTCTAAGGATTGAGGCCATATTTTATAAGGATTTAAGATAAAAGTCCTCTAAGGATTGAGGCGACATCTTATAAGGATTTAAGATGAAACACCTCTAAGGATTGAGGCAACGTCTTATAAGGATTTAAGACGAGACAATCTTTTCTCAAGAATTGACGAGGACATTCAATTTTCGGAAGGGAAGGGTTGTTACGGTTATTACGCCGGCTCGGGAGAGTGGCTCAAGTGCTGGATTCTGTGAAGAGATGTCTTTGGTAAATGGCTAGTTAACAAGGACCATTGAGTTTCCAAATTCCATAAATGAATAATTGTCAAATGGCTGATAATGGGTCGCGACTGTTCTAATGAAGAACAACGCTTCCGACTTGCCGGATCTGTCCGGATTTGGTCCAGGAGATTCCAACGGGATCCCAAATCAGCCAATTCATCTGTTCCTTGTCTTTCCATAGCCTTTTCCATGCCTTTTCTATAATTATCTGTGATAATATTGGAGTCATCTGCAAAAGGCCTTTTTCCAGAGAGATCCTCCTGGTATAAATACTAGAGACCTCCATACTTTTGAATCATCAAATCCATAGCCTCCTACCTTTGATTTCGTGGTCCATAGAGTTCTTAGTAGAATCTGGTGAAAGCAAGATAAGGAATTCTTGCTGGCTGAGCTCGGTTGGATGGATTGATCTCTTAAGGATTAGAGATCACTTAGCCTTTTGTTTTAGTTTACAGTTATTGTTCTTGCTTATTTCTTGAATTGTATCAGCAGCACTTGAAGTCACGGAGCTCCATCAGGGACATATATGAGTCCATCGCGGAATACAAGCCCAGCTTGAATCTGAAAGAGACCATAGTCCGACCTGCTTAAGGCGATTGCCAGTGCGATCTTGTCGAGCAAATCCAAGATGTGAGAGTACATCTTCAGCCAGTGGATCAGAGGGAGGAGACGCCCAAACAAACAACTAGATTGTATCATGAGACCTCTCAAACAAGGTGGTGGCCATAAGCTGGAACCGATCAGGCTTCCCTTCGAGGTATCCAGGGCGGTACTTAATCACGAAATCAATACGAGACAATACTTGAATATGCCATCGGGCTTGACAACAGTTGAATACTCAAGCTAACTGAAAGTATGTCAGTTTCGATGATGAATGTAAACGGTAACCTGATGGGGAGATTCCAAAAAATTTCTCCACTCCTCGAAGGAATCAACTATCGTTATCAACTTCTTATCATAAATCGGATAGTTAATTTCAGTAGCCTAGAACTTACATGAGTAGTAGGCAATCAGATGCAATTCATGGTAATTCCCTCCTGTGACAGGATGCCACCAAGAGCAAAATCAGAAGCATCTGCTTCAACGACATATGGGCATGAAAGATCCGCATGAGCAAGGATTGGTGCCGAAGCAAAAGCATGCTTCATGATCACACGGACAGTTTTTGCTTCCACACTCCATTCAAACATTGGTACATCTTTAGACATGAGACGTGTCAATGGATGACAATCTCCAAATAGTTCTTGATGAAACGACGATAGAAATTGTCAAACCCCAGGAAGCATTGGAAATCCTTGACTGAGGAGGATATTTCCCAATCAAGAAATGTGTAAACCTTTTCTGGATCCATAGAGATGCCTTGAGGTGTGATACAATAACCAAGGAACTCGACATTGTCCTGCTCGAGCTGACACTTCTCTTGCTTGGCATAAAGTCCATGTTCCTGCAAAATCTGAAGGACCTTCCCAACATGTTCTTCATGCTCTTCCAGAGTATTCGAATAGATCATAATATCATCTAAATAGATGATAACAAGCATGTAAGAACTCCAAAAAACATCATTAGCTATGTGCTAGAAAAATACTGGAGCGTTGGTTAGACCGAAGTGCATGACTGTGAACACAAAATGACCGTACCAAGTTTGAAGGCCATCTTCCATTCATCACCTTTTTTGATCCGAATAAGGTTGTAGGCACCGTGAAGATCAATCTTGGTGAAGTTCCATGCATCTTGCAATTGCTCAAGGAGCTCTGGAATCAAAGGTAGGGGATATCGATTATGCACAGTGAATTTGTTGAGGCTGCGGTAATCCACAACCAATCACAAAGAACCGTCCTTCTTGGAGATAAAGAAGATGGGAGTGTCTGCAGGTGACTGGGAATTTCTGATAAACCCAGTCGCAAGATTCTCCTCGATATAGATCCGTAACGTCTCCAACTTTGTTGGCGTCAAGCCATAGATAAGACCATATGGTGGTCATAGGGATGATGTTTTGGGAGCTTGCTGGTTTTGACTTTGTCAAAGACATCGATCAGGAAGGGCAGGGACAGACATCACAATGGCCGAGCTGGTCGACAGATGAACTTGAACTGCAAACACTGAACTGGGATCTTGTCTTCCAGATCGGATGAACTTGTGAAGCGAAATAGTCAAATTATGCAGCTGAGGACGTAAAGAAGACTCAAAAGGATCACCATGGAGATCTTGATGAACAGGACCAAGAGCAGGAACATGAGCATGGAAGGAATTGGAACATGAACAGGAGCGGGAACAGGAGCAGGGACCAGAACAGGAACATGAATAGGAACCAGTGCAGGAAGAGGAACAAGGATCGGAGCAGGAGCAGGAGAAAGAACAGGAACTGGAACATGACCCGGAGTGGATTCAGGATCCTATGATAGAGATGTTGATGCAGAGGCAGGAACTGCAGATGAACTAGGACTAGACCCCGAAAAGAGAAAAGATCTAGAGCGTCAATCAATTTGCGGGTTATGCAACTCAAGCTAGGGAGACACAAGAATACTGGCACATGCAGGATAGCGATGAGATTGAAGAAAATGCTACAAGATACTCCTTCGAGTAAAACCCGAAGAGGTGCAGTACATTCTGTTATTGCACCTAAGGATCCACGTCCATCAATAACACCAACAGCACTAGGATGCTCAACTCTGCTTCTAGGGATTGCATGCGTAGAAGCGAACACAATATCTATAAAACAAGCATTTGCACCAGTATCAAGTTGCACCGATGCTTCCAAGTTTCCGGCCTTTGGCTCCAATGCTATAGAAATGAAAAACTCTCTATTGACCTTATCCGAAGGAATAAATCCTTCACTATATGCAGAGGGAGTCTGAGAAATGGTGGCCATCCGACGAGAGACTCCTCCTCCTACGAGAGTTTTTTGGCTGATTTGGGCACCTAATTGGACACTCATGAGCAATATGACCAGCCCCACCACAATAGAGACAGAGATTGGCCTCTCTTATGTTCTGCCTCTTGGCTGCAGACAAGGGCTCTCGGATCATCAAACCAACTTAAAGCTGCCCCGTGAGAAGAGAACTGTCCAGTCTATGAGCATGAAGCTGAATCAAGAGCTGGATCTGGTTCAGAAATCCACGAAGCTTTGACCGAGTGCCATCAAACTTCTCTGGAAAGCTAATCTTAGGCTGATGGCTTCAACCCCGAGCTAGAGGCTGACTCATGAGAAGCTACCTGATCCCAAAGCTCCTTATTATCTAACTACAACTGTTGACATACTTGGACAAGCTGTTGCAGTTATTGTGCTAAGGATGAAATCTCCCCCAAGAAATGCTTAGAAAAATCACTTCGATGATCCTGCTGAGTAGAGCAGGGTTGCCTAAACTGAGATGCGCCCTTCACTCAAATTCTAACCTATCCAAGTGGCCTTACACATCAGCTAAATTTAATTTTATTTGTCAGATCTCTCTAATTTCAGATCGATGGTTAGGGAAATTAAGAAAATTCTGGAAATTCATTCCTTCGACCGCACTTCCTTCCCTCTTCTGTTGCCAAGATGCTGTTAGGTATGGCTGCTTTTTCTCTTCATGAATTCCACATAGCATGAGCCTACATTGAAAGGGCCAAGAAAATTGAAAGTGCTAGGAAAATTGAAAACTGCCTAGAATAATTTTTATTTGAGATGGAAGGAGGGACAACCAGAAGTTGTTTTCTACTGATGGTTTCTCTAGCTTTTGGTTATCTTTTAACCTAGGATCTACTATTCCCTGTTGTGTTGCTCTATTGGAATAGAGCAGATACGATGGCACTTGGCCAGCATGAGCTTACTCCCCTGTTCTAGAGAAATTTTAAACCAACAACCTAGACTCCAGGGATCCCCATTTTAAAGCCAACGTTGAAAATTTGTAGGGATGGATGATTCTGTAACCAGATAAGTCTTTTTTTTTTTATTTTAGAGTTTAAGCATTTGACCATGACTGATCAACTCTTTCCTTACAAATTGCCTCTTGTGTGGTGATTGATTTCTATATTCCTGGCAGATGGACAAACCTAGGAAATAATATTCCGCTGGATCATATAGCCACCGTAGCATATGGTGAATGAAGCATATTGAAGTCGGCTTATATCTAAGTGTGCTCTCTTTGCCATAATTAGTGTCAATTGCCAATACGTCTTAGAAGTGCATGCAGCAGGAATATGAGAACTAGGCTATTGATTTTTATAAAGCTTTTGAGGCAGCTACGAAATATTTTGTAGTTCAAGGTTGAAAATTTGAACCACCAACAGTGGGATGCTTGGGCTAACAGGACGATATGACCTTTTGGCTAAATGCAAGCTTTTACACTACCTCTGTATCTCTTACATGCAAACTACATTTAAGGTATGTCTATTTTCTGAGCATATTATAAAGCATGATGGGTAGACCACTTAAGCCCACTAATACAAATTAGCTCTGAGACCTTGAAATGGTTTAGCCCAGTTGAGGAATTTGTAACGCAGGTTCGTCTTACCTTGAAATTTGCCTTATAGAAGGTTACCATAGACATGTGAATGTCCCCAGTGAATTTTCCCAAAAGTGCAAAAGGGATATGTGGTTTAAAACTTTCAGGTATTGATCCTTGGGTACAGAACAAAATATCAACTTGATTGTGACGCTCCCTGCTCCAGACGATGCTCCATCATATACGTCGCCGAGAATCCCCCATCAAATGGCCTAGCCATCAAATGGGCCCTTCGTCAGACTCAAATCCTAGAATGGTCAGGACTCTGAGCCGAGGGACGAAGGTGTCGTTTGCCCCTCCTCAACTGGCTCCTATACAACGGAAGCAGAAAACACACGTAAGCACATACGCATAAATACATATAACTACCTCGAAAGGTAGCAAGATCCATCCATCAACGTGAGCAATATAACATACATCTAACTGATACTACACATGGGAAGCTCCTACCCCGGCTCCGACTCGTAGGGAGATAACTGACGGTAAGAGCTCCAAGATAGATCATATCGAGTTATGGCAATGACTTGGGTTGGCATATAAACAATGGCTAGGTTGACCACTCCATCCGCCCATCCTGTGCATACTATGCAGATAGGCTGTGACAAAATCTAAGGTGACTATAGCCTTCTGGAGACGTAGTCTCTTGGTATCACCCAAGGGAGCTACTCCAGGTTGCATCTCCCTGGTCCGATGAGGCAGAAGGTGATAGCTCTCCTCTGTGATAAGATGAATCCTGGGTGACTAGAGGGTCATGTAGGCACACGCCCGTACTCGACTTACTCCCCTTACGCCTACCAGGATGGTACCTGCTAATAGGTGGGCAGGCCGAAGCCTAACTCAGAGAGTGTCAAACCCATACTCGGACCTCACGAAGTGACCGGGTATAAACCTAGTTTGCTATGAGGACCCCTGTAGCCTCGCCGAGCAGGGTCCTGCCCTCCGTTCATCACTCTAACACGTTGTCTGGTGTTCAGTCGCCCCATAGTCCCTCCAGCCAGGTGGGCTCTATGCACATGCCGAAATATAATGGGAATTAAATGAGCTAAACTAGAAGCATAATCTACAATAGGCTTCTAAGCCTCTACCCCACTTCCCAATACACAAGAGGTTCGAACAATAGATCAACCAACATCCATCCCATAACTTGTTAACAAGAGAATAATCACCTAATCCTAATCATACAATCTAACTAACAGTTCGGGCTCATTGATAGGGGTTTTAAAGCATATCTAGGATTTAGGAAAGCTCTACTGGTGAAACAACATGCTAATTCAGCTGAAATACTAGATTCAAGGTGAGTTAGCTAACTACTCGAAATACCTGTTCCAGAGGAACTTCCACCGGCGCCCGACGTCTCCATACTCCTTAGGATCTTGGATGCACGTGCCCTTCATGCTACTGTGCTATCTCCCTTGCATGCACTCCAGAACGCGCTCCTGTCATGAACGATTCCTGAATCGGAGCTTTCGCGATGATTCAAAATTCCGGTAGAAGGTGAGCGAAAAGTGTGTTTAGGATTAGGGTTGGCTATAAATAGTTAGGTTAAGGCCAACACGCTTTGCTCCAATATGGCGTGCCATGTGGCGATACACCTAAATGAGGTGGATGTCCATGTGGCAATTGGTATCCCATACCTTAGGTGGCATAAGTTTTGTAAATAACTTATGGGCACACCATCAAGTGTGGTTCGATACCCATATACAGGTCGTCTTAGATGACTCATATAGTGACGTGGCCGTAGAATAAACGTATTCAGACCACATATTCTCGGGGAACGCCACATTCTCCCCCCCCCCTCCCCAGGTTAATGTTGTCCGCAACTTTGCATTAAGGTGACGAACTCGCATCAACATGATACACACAATTTACGTTATACAACTTAGTATCATGATTAACTTCGATATATATTAAGTCAAATTATAGTTGTGAAGGCTATAATCGCATACAAAATTATATAGCCACATACATATATCAGTTTTAACATAATTAAGATCCTCAAGTCTACAAAAAATACTAAGTACTCCTAATTATGTCGTGATGCGCTCTCCTCTGCGTCTCGCCCCTTCACTCAGCGTCCTGCATGAGCACATCATGTTAGTTTAAATATTGATTTGTGGTTTTAAGGGTCCACCCTTATAAGTTTAACCTACATGCAATTAACATGCTCAATCTAGCCTATCATGTGCCTATCCCTATGCTATGAGATGTACATCCCTAAGGCTACCTGTCTGGCTTAATCTACGCGAAGACGGATGCAGACATTCCATTTTGAATGCATGCAAGCGCACTCTCTACAATTCTATTCTAAAGATGTAAATCATGGTCTAAGGAACATTTTAAGATGATCCCATCATCGCCTTTGATTTAGCCTACCCTTGCTCATGCATGGGGTCATTGCATACAGATCATAAACACATGATCCCATCATCGCCCATGCTCCCATGCATTTCACTCAAGGAACTAACTAGGCTTGACCAATGCATGCACTCCATGCTGAATGCATGCACTCACCACTTCATTCGTTGATGACGAGATCGGTGGCGATGCGTCCCTGACACTTCTCCATAAATTTGGGGTATCCCTTCTTTAGGTCAGACTCTAGGATCCATGTCGCATCCTCTACTGGCAACTTTTCCACTTCAACAAAAAATGGGGAAATTGTGACCTCCTTGTCTTCTTGAAGGACTTATCTAGAAGCATCTCGGGAACTATAACAATTTGTTCCTCTACCATCTCTAACAAGGTTGGAGACTCTAAAATCATCTCGAGATCTGGCGTATGCTTCATTAGAAGACTTACGTGGAATACTTTATGGATCTTCATGCGTTCAGGTAGTTCCAAGCGATAAGCTTGGGGTCCTACCCTTTCAATTATACTGAAAGGCCCTGCCCTTGGAGCAAGCTTTTTACATGCTTCAATCCTCAATTTGGCTTGCTTCACCTTAATCTTAAGCTAAACTTTCTCGCTGATCTGAAACTCCATTGGCGACCTATGCTTGTTGGCAAGGCTTTTCTGTCGACTCCTAGTTGCTAGGAGGTATCCTCTTACTTCCTTAACCAACTCCTGCATATCTTCAAGAAGATTCCGAGAGACCTTGGTCTAGCGGTATGATTCTTGCTTTGGGTGAAAGCGGTCCCGAGTTCAATTCTTGGAATACCCCATTACACTTGCATTCTAATTCTACAACTCTATCTTAGCATGTAAAGTGTGAAAAGAGAGAGGGATGTAAAGTCGTAATGTTAATCATATAATGGAGGTCAAAGGAGTGACAACTTGAAATTGAAGACTCATAGCATCTTAGGATGTTTGGTCTAGTGGTATGATTCTTGCTTAGGGTGCAAGAGGTCCCAAGTTCAATTCTCGGAATACCCCATGAATTGTCGTTCATCTATTTCGATATAAGCTTTTCACATCCACTTACGTCAGAAGGTCACAGGGATGCAAATCCAATGCAACATGCTTTAGGGTGTTTGGTCTAGTGGTATAATTCTTGCTTTGGGTGCAAGAGGTCTCGAGTTCAATTATCGGAATACCCCATTATGCTTGCATTCAATTTCTACAACTCTGTCTTGGCATGCAAGGTGTCAAAAAAGAGAGGGATATAAAGTTCTATTGTCCAATCGTGTAATGGAGGTCAAAATGGTGATAACATGAGATTGTAGACTCATAGCATATCTTAGGGTATTTGGTCTAGTAGTACGATTCTTGCTTTTTGTGCAAGAGGTCACGTGTTCTATTCTCGAAATACTCCATGAAGGATGTCAATCGTTTATTTTGATATAAGCTCTTAACATCCGATTCTTGCTTTGGGTGCAAGATGTCCCCATTTCAATTCTCGGAATACACCATTACACTTGCATTCTAATTCTACAACTCTATCGGGCATGCAAGGTGTCAAGAGACAGAGGGATATAAAGTTCTATTGTCCAACCATATCATGGAGGTGAAAGGGTGACAATTTGAGATTGTAGACTCATCGTATATATTATGGTATTTGGTCTAGTGGTAAGATTCTTGCTTAGGGTGCAAAAGGTGCCGAGTTCAATTTTTGGAATACCCCATGAAGTATGTCATTCGATATAAGATCTTAACATCCGATTCTTGTTTTGGGTGCAAGAGGTCATGAGTTCAATTTTTGAAATACCGCGTTACTCTTGCATTTTAATTCTATAACTCTACCTTGGCATGCATGTTTACATTCTATTTCTACAATTCTATCTGGGCATGCAATATGTCAAAAGACAGAGGGATATAAAGTTTTAATGTTCAATCATATATTGTAAGTCAGAGGGGTGACAACTTGTATGATTCTGTAACGGGCCCATGGTAGACCGCTCGAGTATTCAATCCTTGAATGTGCCTGTGGGGCGTTCCCGAGACACCGGCATAAATAGGTAGAAGCGACTACTCATAAACGTCTAGACAGTTTTGCCTAGTTGGTCAAGGGCATGTTGGTTATGAACGTTACAATTGGTATCAGAGCAGGTCTCGAGTTCGAGTCTCCATGGGTGCCTATATGCATATGTAACTTGGTAACCTTGGTGTCCACACAGTCAAAGGTATACTGGTTAAGTCATAGTCTTGGATGCTCAAGGACCAATATAGTTCTAGTGGGAGAGATTGTAATGGGCCCATGGTAGACCGCTCGAGTATTCGATCCTTGAATGTGCCTGTAGGGCGTTCCCGAGACACCGGCATAAATGCGTAGAAGCGACTACTCATAAACATCTAGATGGTTTTGTCCAGTTGGTTAAGGGCATGTCGGTTAGGAACGTTACATATTCTTGCTTAGGGTGGTAGAGGTCTCGAGTTCAATTCTCGAAATACCCCATGAACTATGTCGTTTGTCTATTTCGATATAAGGTTTTAACATTCACTCACATCAGAAAGTTACAGGGATGCAAATCCAATCCAACATTGTCTTTTGTAATAGAGTTGTAATATCTTTTATAGTATTTGGTCTAGTGACATGATTCTTGTTTTGGGTGCAAGAGGTCCCAAGTTCAATTCTCGGAATACCCATTACGCTTGCATTCTACTTCCATACTTCCATAACTCTATCCTGGCATGTAAGGTGTCAAAAGAGAGAGAGAGATATAAAATCTTAAAGTTCAATCATATGATGGAGTCAAAGGAGTGACAACTTGGGATTGAAGACTAATAGTACAACTTAGGGCACTTGGTGTAGTGCTACGATTCTTGCTTACGGTGCAAGAGGTCCTGAGTTCAATTCTTGGAATACCCCATGAAGTATGTCGTTCGTCTTTTCTGATATAAGCTTTGAATATCCACTCACGTCAGAAGGTCACTAGGATGCATAAGGTTTTAACATCGACATGTTAGAAGGTCACAGGGATGCAAATCCAATACAACATTACGTAATAGAGTCGTAATATGTTTTTATTTTTCGTAATAGAGTCGTAATGTGTTTTTATTTTTCGTAATAGAGTTTTAATATGTTCTAGGATATGTGATCTAGTGGTATGATTCTTGCTTTGGGTGAAAGAGGCCCCGAGTTCAATTCTCGGAATATCATATTACGCTTGCATTTTAATTCTACAACTCTACCTTAGCATGTAAGGTGAGAGAGAGAGAGAGAGGGGGGGGGATGTAAAGTCTTAATTTCTAATCATATATGGAGGTCAAAGGAGTGACAACTTGATATTGAAGACTTATAGCATATCCTAAGGTATTTGGTCTAGTGGTATGATTCTTGCTTAGGGTACAAGAGGTCCCATGTTCAATTCTCAGAATACTCCATGAATTATGTCATTCGTCTATTTTGATATAAGCTTTTTCACATCCACTCACGTCAACAGGTCACATGGTTGCAAATGCAATCCAATATGCTTTAGGGTGTTTGGTCTAGCGGTATGATTCTTGCTTTGATTGAAAGAGGTCTCGAGTTCAATGCCCGAAATACCTCATTATGCTTGCATTCAATTTTTACAACTCTATCTTGGCATGCAAAGTGTCAAAAGAAATACCTCATTATGCTTGCATTCAATTTTTACAACTCTATCTTGGCATGCAAAGTGTCAAAAGAGAGAGGGATATAAAGTTTTATTGTCCAATCATGTAATGGTGGTCAAAATTTTTACAACTCTATCTTGGCATGCAAAGTGTCAAAAGAGAGAGGGATATAAAGTTTTATTGTCCAATCATGTAATGGTGGTCAAAACGGTGATAACACAAGATTGTAGACTCATAGCATATCTTAGGGTATTTGGTCTAGTAGTACGATTCTTACTTTTGGTGCAAGAGGTCCCGAGGTCATTTGATGATATAAGATCTTAACATCCGATTCTTGCTTTGGGTCCAAGAGGTCTTGAGTTCAATTTTCGCAATACGGCATTACTCTTGCATTTTAATTCTATAACTCTATCTTGGCATGCACGTTTGCATTCTATTTCTACAATTCTATCTGGGCATCCAAGGTGTCAAAAGACAGAGGGATATAAAGTTTTGATGTTCAATCATATATTGGAGGTCAAAGGGGTAACAACTTGTATGATTCTTGCTCAATTCTCGAAATACCCTATGAACTATGTCGTTTGTCTATTTCAATATAAGGTTTTAACATTCACTCACGTGAGAAGGTCACATGGATGCAAATCCTATACAACATTATGTTTTGTAATAGAGTTGTAATATCTTTTATGGTATTTGGTCTAGTGGTATGATTCTTGTTTTGGGTGCAAGAGGTCCCGATTTCTTAGGGTGCAAAAGGTCTCGAGTTTAATTCTCGGAATACCCCATGAAGTATATCATTCGTTTATTTTGATATCTGACCGTGTCTACTCGGGGAGGGGGGAGGGGAGGGGGAGGTGTGTCGCCACTGCGCTCCTGAGGAGCAGAGCCAAGATGTGAGAATACATCCTGAGCCAACGGGTCAGAGGGAAGCGCTCGAACTGACTCCAACAAGGCAGTATCATGGGGCCTCTCGAACAAGGTGATGGCCATCAGCTGAAAACGATCAGGCCCTAGAACAACCTGTGATTGCTGATCAAATGCAGGATCCCCCGGCTTAGACTCAAGACAGGAATGTCGAGACAAAGCATCTGGCTTCCCCTGAAGCGGTCCAGGGTGGTACTTGATCACGAAATGAATGCGTGACAACACTTGAGTATGCCACGGTGTCTGACGGCGATTCAGCACTCGAGCAGACTGGAAATATTCTAGGTTCTGATGATCCATATAGACTGTGACCTTGTGAGGGGACCCTTCCAAGGATCGCCTCCATTCTTCGAAGGAATCAACTATTTCCATCAACTCTTGTCATGGATGGGATAGTTAATCTCGCAGCCTGGAACTTCCGTGAATGATAGGCAATAGGATGCAACTCATGATCATCCCCCTCCTGTGACAGAATACCCCCAAGAACGAAATCAGAGGCATCTGCTTCCACCACATACGGGCGTGAAGAGTCTGCATGAGCAAGAACTAGTGGGTGTAAATATGGTAATGCTACCCAAAAAGCACTATCCGGACAAGTGCTTCAAGTGCTTCAAGTGCTTTAGGTGCTTTACCCTCGAGTGCTTGTTCGTTCAACGATCTCGGGGGTTTGTTACTCCAGAAATAGGATGAAACATCCCGTGGAGGTAGGGATCGATGCCATGGATGATCCCGCGCGAATTGGGAGATCAATTCTCATGTTTGGCGGGATTTCTAGATGGCGGGATTCTTGGATTCTTTCAGTTTCTCCCATTTCTTCCCCAATTTGATGTAGCAGCGGCAAAATTCGAGCTCGGCTATGGCGGTAGAGCGGAAATCCCTTTCTAGAAGCGTAAGCGAAGGTTTCCGTAAGGGATGCAGCCAAGGTTTTTTCTGTTTTTTCCTTTGCAGTATTTACGATCCCTGCCTCCAAAACCTTTCCCTTTTTCTGCTAATATGGCATTCTTGTTTCGTCCTTTATAGTAGTTCATGACCACGTGGGTTATATTTAGAGCTTGGTCGTTTAGATTATATGCTTGAGTGATTTGCTCACCCACGTGAATCCTCCATCTATAATTTCTGACAATTTCAATCTGCCCTTCAAAACATCCTGTTTTCTATTTGTTTAAAAAGACCTTTTCTGGTTTTCTATCCTGCTACAAAATGATTAGATTGTAATTTCCGATCTTCTTTTCTTGTTTGGGCGCCAGACTTTTCAGGATTTGAATAGGGATTTGATTTTATTGGATTTCATTCAATGGCTCCTTCCTGTGTGTACAAGGCAGCAAGAAGAATAGCATGCACAAAGGGATTGAAAGAGATTGGCGATGAAGAGGAAAAAAAATTAAAGAGGAGTCCTGAGAAATGAGCCTGATTACTGTAAAACACAATTCATACTCTGTAAATACTCAATTCATACTCTGTAAATAGCTTTATGCTTATATGATCCTTAGTGGATCCGATTGAAGGCAGTCGGAATGCAGCATTATTTATGGCATCTCTGTTTTAAGCAGTTTCTACATGACCCAAATCAAGAAACGACCCAACAAATCCCCTGCATCATGTGGAAAACCTTTTGCAGAAATTATGCATAAATTCTGACCCAAAAAATGGCTCCAAATATGCAATTCTAGCTTCTGCAACGGCATCTGCCTTTGCAGGATCTGGCTTTCCTCAAGCGCATGCCAATTTGCCCAAATCCGGCATAGCCCAGAGGCCAAAAAGGGCGAAAGATCCACCCTTTTTTTGCACTATTTCATTGCTTTTTTAGATCAATTTGCCCTGTTTACCAAGAACGGGACCCAAATTTCTTGCAAACATTTTTCAATTGCATAGAGCTATTCTTAATTGAATGTCAAAATTCACAAATTTCCCACGTATAATTACTTCAATTGCATAGAGCTATTCTTAATTGAATGTCAAAATCCACAAATTTCCCACGTATAATTACGGGTTGCTAAGTGCTTGAAAGTGCTTTAGGTGCTAAATGCTTTCGCGTTTTTTTGGGTAGCATTACAATATTTACACCCTAGTGCCGAAGTGAAAGCATGCTTGAGGGTGACAAAAGCGATCTCTGCTTCCACACTCCATTCGAAGGGCACATTCTTGGACGTGAGACGTGTCAAAATGAGGACAACTCTCCGAGTAATCCTTGATGAAGCAGCGATAGAAATTGGCAAACCCCAAGAAGCACTGAACATCTTTAACTGAGGAGGGTGTTTCCCAATCAAAGTATTGTTCTGACCTTCTCTGGATCCATAGAGACGCCGTGAGGAGTGATGCAATAGCCAAAGAACTCGACATGGTCTTGCTCGAACTGACATTTCTCCAACTAGGCATAAAGCTCGGACATGTTTTTCATGTTCTTCCAGAGTCTTTGAATATATCAGAATATCATCGAGGTAGATGATAATAAAGAGGTCCAAGAACTCCTAAAAACATCATTTGCCATGTGTTGAAAGACTGCTGGAGCATTGGTAAGGCCAAAAGGCATGACTGCGTACTCGAAATGGCCATACCGGGTCCGGAAAGCTGTATTCCATTCATCACCTTCTATGATCTGAATAAGATTATAGGCCCCACAAAGATCAATCTTGGTGAAGTACCATGCATCTTGTAGCTGCTCAAGTTATTATGGGATCAAGGGCAGAGGATACATGTTGCGAACAATGATCTTGTTGAGGCCGCGGTAATCTACAACCAATCGCAAAGAACCGTCTTTCCTGGACACAAAGAACATGGGAGCGCCTGTGGGTGACTGAGAATGCCGGATGAAACCTGTTGCAAGGTTCTCCTCGATATAGGTCCGTAAGGTCTCCAATTCTGTTGACGACAAGCCATGGATAGGACCATATGGTGGAGTCGTCCCTGGCTGGAGGTCAAAGGGGCAGTCATAGAGACGATGCTCCGGAAGCTTGCTGGCTTTGACCTTGTCGAAGATATCAGCAAAAACCTTGTACTTATCGGGAAGAACTGGAGCAGGCGTTACAGAAGATGAGCTGGTAAATGGATGGACTTGAACTGCAAACACCGAACTGGGGTCCTGTCTTCCAGACTGGACAAACTTGTGAAGGGAGATCGTCGAGACACGGAGTCGACGGCGTGAGAAGACTTGGGAGGATTGCTGCTGCGATTCTGACGAGCCAGAATAACTGTAGGAACAAGAGCAGGAGTAGGAAGAGGAGCAGGAGCGGAAACATGAGAAGGAGCGGGAACAGAAACAACAGCAGGAACATGAGCAGACACAAGGGCAAGAGCAGGAACAAGAATGGGAGCCGAATTATGAACAGGAACAGGAGCAGGTACAGGAACAGGAGCATGTATAGGAACTGGAGCAGGTACAAGAGTCAGATCAGAGTCAGAAACGTGGACGGGAAATGGAGCAGGGACTGGGACACGACAAGAAGCAAGAACAGGAGTGAGATTGTGAGCAGAAGCGAGGTCAGGAGCCCATGAGACTTTATGGGGTGGAGATGTTGAGGCGGAGGCAGGAAGTGCGGACGAATTAGAACTGGAGCAAGAGATAGCAAATTGAAATGATCTGGAGTGCCAGTCAATCTGTGGGTTATGTAGCTCAAGCCAAGGGAGACCCAAAACTACAAGCGCATGCGGACTAGCAATGAGATTGACGGAGATGCCACAAGATGCTCCATCGAATAGAAGCCGAACAGGTGCAGTACATTCTGTGACTTTGTCTGAGGAGATCTCATGTCCAACAGTCACATCAACAACACTGGGATGCTCAACTCTGTTTCTAGGGATGGCGTGCTGAGAAGCGAATGCACTGTCCATAAAGCAAGCATTTGCACCACTATCAAGTTGCATCAATGCTTCCAACTTTCTGGCCTCTAACTCCAACACTACTACAATGAAAAACTCCTTACTGACCTTATTCGAGGGGATAAACCCTTCACTGCATCCGGGTGGAGTCTGAGGAAAGGTGGCCAGCTGACGGGAGACTCCTATTACTCGGACCAGCCCCTGAAGTTTTTCGACTGATTTGGACGCTTGACCGGGCACCCACGAATCATATGACCAGCCCCACCACAAAGACAGAGGCTAGCCTTCCTTCTGCGCTGTTTCTCGGCTGCCGACAAGGGCCCTCGAACCGCTCGATCAATCTGCATAGCATAGTTATCCGGAACGGAAACGGAAATGGAACGGGAACGTGGACCTAAAATTCGGAACGGGAACGACCAACATTGAAATTTTTAAAATTTAAAAACGGATTTGGCATTCCCTTTGTTTAAATATCATTGTGGAATGCTTAGAATTTAAAAATAGATTCGTGGAAACTGCTTGGTAGATGAAACCATGTTAAATCACTCCGTAGAGGCCAACCTCTGCCTCTATTGTGGTGGGGCTGGTCACATGGTTCGGGGGTGCCCAGTCAAACCCCCTACTCAGTCGGAAAACTTCAGCGGTCGGTCGGAGTAGGAGTCTCTCG
>JAANSK020308930.1:0-19243 GCA_011763485.2 Isoetes engelmannii
GAGATAACATTCACAAAGATAAAACAAATAAATAGAGATTGCAGAAGCTACATAATCTTAAAATATGCAAAAGCTAGGCTGCGTCGTGCGGGCATTGAAATCCCCTAATAAAAGCACCTGCCCCTACTGTCTATAGCAGTCTACATCATCATACAGCTCCCTATAAGGCATTTGGGCATCTGTGTCTGCCTCATGTACCTGGTAGAACTTGGAGCCTGCAAGGGGTATGTAGCAACCAGCAAGAAACAATGGACTATGTTTAGGCTCTAGCACTCTTACCCAGAGGTACCGGTTAAATGCATCAGCCTTCTGGAGTGTGATCTTGCATGCTATGGCATCCTTGAAGTAACATGCCACTCCACCATATCCGCGTTTTCCATGCCGCTCATTAGCAAGAGAGAAATGCTGATACCCTGGAATGTCCGGCAACCGATGCCCACTATACTCCCATGTCTCTTGCAAGAAGATGATGTCCATTCCTGTTGCAATCCCATTCAAGCCACTGCCCTTTTGCCAGGGGAAACCCCTACAATTCCAAGAAACAACTCGGAGACACTTTCCCTACGCTGAGCGAGGTGGCTGGCCCATCTGCGTGCCCGAGGAAGTTGCGGTGGCTGGAATGTCTCGCCCTGGCTGGCATGTCTGTGGCCCAGCCTGATCATGGGAGCCTGGCTAATGCACAGCGTCCAGCCCTGTGGAGGTGGACGGCCTGGATCCGCCTTCTCCCTTGGATGCCTGCCCTGATACCGTTGGAATGGTTTGCCATTGTGACGTTGCTGGTGGTGGGAAGGCAGCCTCCGCAACTGTATGGCGTGGAGGCACATAAACCTTCATCCTACCATTAACCAACCCAGCTGATCCTCTAGCTTGTCGAATCTGTCTAATCTTGGCTAACTCCTGACCTTATTCCCTCTGTTGCAATGGTGTGAGATCCATGTCTAGGTATACAGACGTTCCTTTCAAGCGATTGGCACGTTGCAACATCAAGGATTTTGCCCCTGAATCCAGCACTGCAAACTTAACTAGCCGGGGTCGCATATTCGGTCCTGCAGGTGGAGCTTTGCTAGTACCAGAGTGATAAGCTTACTTGGCAGATCCTCACCTTGTTCTTCTAGCAATCCCCGCACAATAAGGTTGAGACGACGTGCCTGGATGTGCTGCTCTTCACGAAGCACTCACCTAATTCCCTGTGCAACCTCCGCCTCTGGCATAGGTGGTGCTGGTGCAGGTGCTTGTGGCGCACTCTGTGCTCGTTGAGCCTCCAGCCGGATGTCATACACCTCTCGCTGCAGGTTTGCCAGTTGTTTCTCCATCTGTGAAAATCTCGCTGTCATCTCCTGCTTAGCCACTTGTGTTTCCTCAAGGGAGTGCAACTTCCCCTGCACCGCATTCACCTCGGCCTCCTGAGTCTCCATTCTGGTAGCAAGACCTGTCACCCATGTGAACTGCTCCATTAGACCCTTAATGTCAGCCCGCATTTGTGACATCCCTTCCATCTATTGCCTGTGAATTGTGTCCAGGCGCCGCCCCATCTCGCTAACTACCTGAGTGGTTGCTAGTACCTCATTCTTGATCTGCTCATCGGCCCGATGGGCTCCTTTGCAGTCATAGTCCCCGAGGCGAACCTCCACAAAGGAAATCCGCTCCTTCTGTTGTGCCAACTGCTTCTTGAGGGCAGCCACTGGCTGGTGATCCCGTGATGCTTCCATGTCCACCTGCCTTGCCTGTATTGATGCGACCTTCTCATGCATACTTCTTAGCACCTCGGATTGTGTCACATGTTTCGACGGGGAGGAGTTATCCCCATTGCGAGCCCACTTCTTCAGTTCATGCACACTGTCTTCCATTCCGCGCTGCCCGTTGCCTCCTGTGGGTCGGATTCCTGCTGCCTGGAAAGCTTTAGAAGCACCTCGGCGGTAGCTTCACAGTAATTCAGAGATGGATGGTCCGCGGCCTTCTCTTCCTAGCACCTTCTTCGTGTTTTTTGCTCTAAGACAATATAAACTACATATCAAACTTCTATCACATGTTTCCTCAATTATGAGTTGAAGAAGAATGTTATCTTGCTTCAAAATATGGAAAGCTTAAGTACAAATCAGAAATGGTCCATGCATATTTATAATCAAATTTCGCATATAAAGTATTGTTTTAACATATGAAATCCGAGATCTATGTTGGTAAGGAAGGGTCGCATTCATAGAAAATATTATCTATCATGAAAGATGAGTTATTTGTACTATTACCTTAACGAAACTTCAATATTATGCAGTAGCGACCACTTCCAGATATAGTAAATACATGGTTATTCACTATATTTAAGTTGATAAAATTGTTTATTATGTAGATATAAGTGAAGTATATCGAGTACAACATTTATTGCCCTTGAGAAGCTTATATATATGAGTTTGATTAAATAATTTCATTTCTATTTTTGTCCTAGATTCTGCATCGAAGGTTCTTCAGTAAAAATTGAGATCAACATAACTTATAAACGCTTCAAAAGATTACTGAACTATAGTTCTTAGAGTTGACAACTTACGGCCACAAGTCTTACGTCAAAACTTGTTATAGTAAAAGAGAAACAATTCACAACCTCAAACATCTTTTTTTAACTATATATGGTTTGGTGACTTCATATAATATCATCTAATAGCAACAAAAAATGAAAAGATGCAAATCAACATGATTTATCATAAAATGTCAATTACTTTCGATTTTAAAAAGGTTTGGACCCCTTTATGCGAAAAAGTTTGAAGAATGCAGTTCTGGCCAGGTGGAAAAACTGTTGAATTCAATGAGGTTTAGACAATCACCACAATATATGAGTAAATCTATTGATCATGAAATCCTTCATGGTCATAAAGAATCGAGTGAAGATTCAAAAAGTAGTGGTATTTTGTGAAATGGAAATTTTTCTTGTTAGATAAATAAATGGTTTTAAGCGGCAAAGGGTATGCTGGACCAATTCTGGTCGGTGAACCAAGAATAGTTCCAGTAACAACTCTAGTGTTAATATTTTATTTGAAAGCAAAGGTAACAACACTTATGGGGATTTTCTCTGAGAGTGGTCGAAGCTTTAAAAAAAAAACTCTGGATTTGAACCAATATACAAAGGGCTTGAGCCATTTACACATCTCTAGTACACCACATGTATCATAATAAGCCAATATGAATCACTCCAGGTCGTGATAACTTATTACAGGCTGCGATATTTTATGCAAGAAGCTGGTCCACGTAATTTATATTACATGGCCAATCTTGAATCTGTGACCTCAGGGCAATGGATTTTAAAGACTCAACGTGACAATGAATTTTAAAGACCTAGGATGTGGGGGGTTTAAAGTCCTACCACCAGACCTCTAGTCATCCGAGATTCATCTTACCACGGGAGGGGCTACCACCCCTCCTGCCTCATCGGACCAGGGAGATGGAACTTGGAGTAGTCCTCTTGGGTGATACCAGAAGACTATGTATTCGGAAGGCTACAGTCACCTCAGAGTACGTTCCAGCCTATCTGCATAGTATGCATAGGAGGGGCAGATGGAGCGGTCAACCTTAGCCATTGTCTATATGCCAGCCCAAGTCATTGCCATAACTCGGTCTGATCTATCTTGGAGCCCTTACCGCCAGTCATTTCCTTATGACTTGGAGCCGAGGTAGGAGCTTCCCATGTGTAGTATCAGTTAGATGTATGCTATGTTGCTTACGATGTTGGATGGATCTTGCTACCCTTCGAGGTAGTTATATGTATTATATGTACGTGCTTACGTGTGTTTTGTGCTTCCGCTGTATTGGAGCCCATTGAGAAAGGGCAAACGACACGTACGTTCCTCGGCTCGGAGTCCTGACCATTCCAGGATTCAAGTCTGACGAAGGGCCCATTCGATGGCGAGGCCATCCGATGGGGGATTCTCGGCGAAGTGTACAACGGGGCATCGTATACGGAGGGAACGTCACATTGCATTCCATTTGTTTTGATTTATTTTCATTCTTTTTTTTATTCTATCTAAGCATGTTACAACTCCTTAAGATTTCCAACCAGCCAGCAGCCATGGCTGACTATGCATAAGCTACAAACCAAGAAAAGAATTAACATCTATCAAAAACAAATATGAAATCCTTGTTTTGTACAATACAAGCTACAAACCCAAAAAAAAAAAAATTAACATCTACAAAAAAAAATTATAATCTTTTTTTTTTTTAGCAGGGTTGCCTAACCCCCCCCCCCCCACCTCAATGCTGCAATTCTAGCCTATCCACGTGACAAGCCACCTCAGCTGAAATTAATTTCAGCCCTTAGATCTTTGAATTTCTCCATCTACGGCCAGGGAAATTTAGAAAATCCAGAAAATCACCTCTCGGCTATGGCGTCTCTGTTTTTTCTCCTCTCTTCTTTTCTCTCCTTCATCGGAGTCCAAGAAAATGTTCAGGATACTCTCTTCCGGTGGGGTTTTCACTTGTACTGAGACGTAATCCGCGTTGTTACGCCTTCATCGACGAGTTTACATCTGCAATCTCAGCTCATATTTGTAAAGTGGTGCAGCAGCATTGGGAGATTAAGTATGAGCAGCCTGACATGGACAGAAATAATCCCTTCCATGAGCTCACAAAAGAAACTCTTCATTACAAGGGCCAAGGAGATGTGATCTTAGTAGGTGATTTTAATGCTCGGACCAAAGGGCAACAAACCATATCTTTTGATAATCTTGCAGATGTAAGACTCATAGAGATTGAAGATATGGACATGACAAGAACTTCAGATGATGCAGTTAAGAATCAACTAGGGGATTTTTTCTTGGATTTTCGAACAACATGTGGAATGGAATTAGCCATTTCCCGAACTCAGGCCTAGCAACCTGTTTTACCCCTACAGGTACTAGCATTGTTGATTACCTGTTATGCTCAGTTGATAGCTTGATGAATAATTTCAATCTAAACACATGGAGACTGACCACACGCCTTTGCTATTTGAGCTTAGTTGTGATGTGACGGAAATACATATCACAGATAGACGTAAATCCAAATTGAGATTGAATTACACTTTCAGTGGAAGATATCATGATCATCTAGAAGACCTCTTGCATAAAACGAGCTGGTCATGTGATATTAAAGTTGATGCTGGGAAATTTTCAGAATTGTTGCTTTCTGCTGCAAGTGACATCTTTGGGCATATAAAACACAAGCGGAAAGTGCACAATAGCTGGTGGGGTATAGAATGCTCTGCTGTTCAAAAAATGCTACCCAGATGTTGCATAAGGAAGCCTAAATGGTATAAGTCCCTATCAGGAAAAAGAAGAGAACTTATTTCTCACAAAGACAGCTAAAACCGAAACATTTGTTTTGCATGAATTCGCGCGCTTTTTGGAAGGCATTTAAAGACAACAAGTCTGATTCTGAGTTATGCACTGAATCTCTATTACAGTTAGTCCGAGAACTTTATTATGTGGAAAATGCTGATAGAATGGCGGAGGTAAGTGATTTCAGATTTGTTTACACAAGAGGAAGTGAAAGTTAGACTCAACGAGCTAAAGGCTGCCGACCTCCAAGGGCTTTGTGTGGAGCTACTCAGATGGGGAGGAGATTCAACCGTCAATATCACAACCAAGTTGTTAAATGGTGCAGTAAAGGCCGGGCTTCCTCACGCTTGGCGTGAAAATAAGGTGGTGCCCATATACAAGCCAGGGGAAAAAAAATTGCAAGCAACTATTATAGGAACATTTCCAAAACTTTTGGGCAGCCTGCTGGAACGTAAGCTTAACTTAGGAGTTGACAAGGTGCCAGAAACTGGAGTTGAAGAGCTTGAAATGTTATTGGAAGCATATTTTGTGGTTGTGGATGGTATTCGGTAAGAAATCTTTTGGATCTGTTTTGCATCCTTGTACTGTTGAACACGTGTGTTTTGTGAAGCGGCAGACATATTGTAGTCATGGTTTGCTATGTATGTATCTGGATCACATTTGGATTTCCATGTCATGCCCCTTCACGATACAAGGAAGGAGAGTCCCAAGCCTCATTGAATGAAAAGGTTTGAAGATGCTTCTGGAGCAGCTAAAAATTAAACACTTGTTGGCTTTCCACACAGCTTGAATATTTTTATCCTTGAACCTTCACCCTTGTCTCCAGATATCCTTCTTTCTCCCCTGGAATAATGTGGTTCTATATGAAGCTTCATTTTCTTATTTTAAATTATAAGACCGGTCTAACAAGCATCTGAGATTAGAATAATAAACTGAACTAGAATATCTCAGATGCCGATAACAGCTGTTCATACATTCCACAAGTTCCAGTATTTTAACATTACCATCTTTGATTTTTCATATGCTTTTGTTGAATCATTGACTATCTTACGTGTTGTAATGACATAGGCTCAAGAGGGTAATGATGTTCATGTGATTTTTTGGTCAGTTGGAGGAATATATTGGTGATACCGAAGATATGATCAACATTTATTTGGTAAGAATATCCTAAGAGGGATGGAGTAATTTTGGTGGTCTTGCTTTTGACAAATGTTAATTTCTTTGCAGGATAACGTACGGAATAAATTGATTCAGTTTGAGTTGCTTCTTACTACTGGCACCTTTGTCCTGGGCATATTTAGTGTGGTTTTTGGAACATTTGGTATGAACATTTCGATTTCCCTGTACGAGAAACCTAGGGCGTTCAAGTGGGTGCTGATTATTACAGCATCCATTGGACTGTTTATCTTTCTGGCTTTTATATCATTCTTTAGATGGTGCAAGTTAATGCCATTATGATGAGAGAATTTGGAGCTATGCGCACAAGTTCATGCTTTATATATGCCGGAGATGCTGTTGCTGTGCTTGCCCAGTTGTGGGACAAGCTATGCATGTGTGTAAGATGTTTTGTTGTGCTGCTATTGACGAATGTAAGAGAGCGCCTAAATAGTAGACGAGAAAGTGGGCTTTGTAAAGAGATGTTCACAATGGCCAATCCTGTTATAAACCAGGGTTTACAGTTTTGGAGTTATTTGAAGTGCTCCATTCACCTTTAACGCTTGGAATTTTTACCTCGAGGCTTCTTGAACATGAATATAACATTTTGTGAGAGCCGTAGAGATGAAAGTGCTTCAAATCAACAAGAATTAAATCATAAACCTGCAAATATTGAGTTTCGCATCGCGAGAAGGTCTTCTTGGGATGTGTGTAGTGTATGTTGGAATATTGAGTTTCGTATTGCATGAAGGTCTTCTTGGGATGTCCTTTGTGGGTAGATTCAAGTATAACATCGCGTCCCAGTCCCAGTTCCTTTTTGTTTTTTCTATCCTTCCTTTTCCCCAACCCTGCATTTCTGCTAGTTTTTTTTTTTTGTTGTGTTATGGGGGATTTGTTTCCTTCAATGGTCACATGACATGTTCAACATGTTAATGTTTTATTTGAAAAACAAGATAACAACACTTATGGGGATTTTCTGTAAGAGTGGTGGAAGCTTAAAAAAAAAAAAACTCTGCATTTAAACCAATATACCTTCTCTTTACTTATTGAAAGGACTTGAGCCATTACACATCTCTAGTACACTACATGTATCACAAGAAGCCAATATGAATCACTCCAGGCCGCGATATCTTATTCCAGGCCGCGATATTTTATGCAAGAAGCTGCTCCAGTGATTTATATTACATGGCCAATCTTGAATCTGTGACCTCAGGGCAATGAATTTTAAAGACTCAACATGACAATGAATTTTAAAGGCCCCACTACGAGACTAATGCTGGTGATACTCAACCCGTACTCAACCAGTCACCTCGGATGTGGCGGGTTTAAAGTCCTACCACCAGACCACCGCCCCAAAGGGCAAATTTGAACCAATATAATGACGAGCTCAGAGGCCCAAAGCCTCAGTTCCAAGCTCAAAGCCTTATGTAGTTGTATTATATCGCCCATGGACTTAGGGGTCTGAAAGGTGCGAAATAATTTTATTAGGTTTCCCATATTATTACTTTATGAGTTACCGGAGAGGAAAAATAGCATGGTCACTGGAAGGTGTGAAATAATTTTTTTATTAGGTTTCCATTTCAACTTTATGAGTTACCGTAGCATGGTCACAGAGAAGCAGCTATACCATCGCCTGGGCATGTAGAAGTATCGCAAGCAAGAATTTCGAGTTTTATTTCCTTGCTTCTTTCGGTATTCAGTATTCAACCTATTTGTTGCCATGGCGCTAATACTCAGCAAGCCTGACTATAAGACCTAAGTATGGCTTTCGTTTCATGTGAATCAAGTAAGGGTACAATTGCAGAAAATGGTTCTGCAATGCCTCTTAATACTTCTATATTATCGCCTTTTGGGCAGCAGGAACAATGCCATCCAGCCCCATTTCCAGGTTATCAAAATCAGGAACCTAGGTTCCCCACGGGACAGTTATTTTCGACACCCCACAGTCATCCTAGCATAGGAAATCCATTTCCACAGCATGCCTTTCGCAATCCTGCTTCATTTCCAGCAAATTCATATTCCTCGGATTCTTTTCAAGGAGCTTCTTTGCAGGAGAACCAATTTCGATTACCACCACCTCAAGGGAATCAGCAATTCATGGGTGGCTCACATATGCAACCACCTCAGCCTTTTCAGATGACTGCACCCCCTCTATCAGGCCATACCCAGATGCAGTCTCCAGTTCAAGTTCCTCCCTTAGCGCAAAATGGAGCTGAATGTAATTTATCCTACCATCATGCAGGAACGATGCAAGAACATGGTGTACCACATCTCCTTCTGCCATTTCAATCTGGATGTTCTTCCACACAGACTCAGCCAATCCAAATGATGGCACATGTTCCAGATTCTTCTCCATGGCAACCACCCGTATTTCCCCAATCAGGACAATGTGTTGAAGAGGGATTGGAACAAGATCATTTAGGGAATCTGGAACAAGATACAAAACAACCCAGTAATAATGAATTAAGTGATAACCCATCAGATTGCCAGCTTCAAAAGCCTCGTCATGAAAGGAGGAAATCTAGATGGGATGCAAATACCTCTGAGGAGCAGATACTAAAGGATGGGACATCAGGTATTGACATGGTCTCCTCTCTCCCCAAATCTGGGCAAGCTAGCATTCTCCAAGCGCCAGAGAACATGCTAACAAATGAACAGCATCTTTTTGAAGAGCAAGTACACAAAGCAATCTTGCTTGAACAGGTTTGACTTCTGTAATTTTAATGTCTGGAGATTGTTGGTCGTTATTGCCTGAGAGTTTTATTTTTTCTATTTAGGAAACAAATGCAAGAGAAGTCATTGATCAACAAAGGTGAGATTTTCGGGGCAGAAAACTCTTACCAATGTAAATTTATAACACTTCACATACTATTTGATTTATTCCAGACAGCCCGATGAAGCAAGCACAGTAGAGAGGGATATTTTATCTGAACGTTATGATCCAGGGGCACTTAAGGTGGACGACTTGTAAAGCTTTCTTGCTGGCATACTGTACTAGAAATCTAAAGCACTTCACGTGCTTGCAGGAAAGACTCTTGAAGATGACATCCGAACATCGGGCAGAGGTTGCCTCTAAGCGGGGAAGGTCTACTCATCATGTACAAGGTAGCTTTAGCACACACCACAACACTTCCTTCGTATGAGAAGGGGCATGTATTTGTTCATAAGCATGTCTAGTGGCTCTTATCATTTCTCCAGCAAATTAAATCATGGGTCTTGTTTTCTGGTCAAAAATCTCCGTTCTTTTCCATTTTTCTGCTTGCTTCAATGCAGATAAGCTTTTGTGCCGTCCTATATGCAAGATCCATTTTTTGCTTGAAAATCCTTTCATGTAAATAATTTTATAGTAAGACCCTTCCCATTCACTGCTATAGCTGTGTCAACATTCCATGGTCCAGTTATTGGTGAGAAGGATGTGATGACCTTTGGCTGCATGATAGTTCTTGGTATTGCGCTGCCTGATGGCTTGGGACATATTTCATATACCAAAGGATGAAATGTTGAATAAACAAATGGTCTTGTTTTGAGTGGAGGTGAAAATCATTCTGGAGACTTCATCTTCCCTAAACTTGTTGACAGTGTGTCACTTTTTGTCCCCTCTCAAACTCAGCCATTTATTGGTGTCTTAAAAAAATTGCATACAATCCATGAAAGACTGGCCATGTATTAAGACCTTCTGGTGCTGTTATTGGAGAGAATCTTGTTATGTTATTTCTTCAATAGCAGATTCCTCGTTTCCTTCTATGTTCTCACTACGTTTTAATATCTGCAGACAATACAGAAATTGGCAATGGTTATGGTGTTCCAGGAGGTGGTGCCTACGACAATGCTGCGCGTTTTGGTTTCGCTTCTTCAACAGGTCAAACTAATCCAGTAAAATGTTCAAGCAATGATGTTGATAGATCAGAGACTGGCCTTGGCAGTCAGGCAGGAAGGGATGAAGAAGGAAGGCATGCACACGATGCAATGAAAGATATTGGGCAGTCTTTTGATGATGAGAAGCAAGAGTTGCCTGATTTGTTAAAACAGAGGCTGAAGGCACGTGGGATCCTAAAGGGTGATAGTGAAACAAATGATGCAACAGAGATGAGCTTTCATGTAAGACTAAAAACATTTCTATTTGATAGGACACATCAGTATATACTGGTTCAGATTGTGTATGTTATCTCCTCAGGCTTCACATGCTTGCAGACCTGAAAACTCAGCCTCGAGGATGCTCCCTGCTGGTTGGGTAAGTGAATAATTGCTTCTCAGCGTCTTGATATGCGTGTGTCCTTAATGGTAAGGGTCTCTGATCATTGTCAGGCTGAAGCGAAAGATGCAGATTCTGGGCTTTCATATTATTATAACCAGAGTACAGGCCAAACCCAGTGGGACCGGCCGATGAGAGAATACAAAATACTGCCGTCGCCGCCACCACCACCACCGCTGCCTCCTTTGCCACCAGACTGGAATGAAGCTTTAGACCCTGCAACTGGTATCCCCCCTTCTTGAAAGTTCATCATTATTGTTCAGTTGCCGTAGCATTTTAATTGGTTTTTTCATAGGCCAAAAATACTATTACAATCATAAAACTGGCATATCGTCATGGGAACGTCCAAAAGCTAGTGGCAAGATGACTGAGGAGAATGTGTCGAATGGAGCTGCAACGAAGTTTAAAAAGTGTTTAGGATGCGGAGGATGGGGCCGCGGATTGGTCCAGTCATGGAATTATTGCAATCATTGTACCAGGTTTGTTTTGTAACTCTATTTTTCGCTGCAAGATGCCCAAATCACAACACTTCATGTATTTGCTTAATATGGCAACCTGGTTTCTCATTAACTTCAACCTGAGACATGAATGTTCCACTTAATTTTTACATCTATGTTCTTGAACTGTATTGTCATCTGTCCACATAGGGAGGCTTGCTTCAACACAACAAAATATCCCACGTTAATAACATTGTCAATTTGTGCAGGGTCCTTAACATCGCTGTGCCTCAAGAGATGAGACAAAATCCTGTTGGTGCGGAGCATCAACTGGAATCACAGTTCATGCACAAGTGGCAAGCAGATATTGCTGCTGCCGTTGGAGTTGAGAACACAAAGGAGGGTGCAAAACCAAGGTTTCTAATGCCTTTCTACTTTGTTCTTTATTTATTTCTTTTGCATGCTTCATTGTATAGTCTGTACAGTTAAGCATTTATTGTGGGTATTTTTGTGACTGTGCATCTAAACTAGCCTTCTTCCATATACACAAGCAACAGCTGTCACAAGGGACTCATATGCTGTATAGCCCGTAACCTTGCACTGTTCTCAAACAGTTCTTCTTCTGGTACAAGAGGAGGGAAGTTACTGAAAGAAAATGAGACACTCAGAACCTAAGGACTTGAAGAATAAGGAACTAGAAAACTAAGAAGGTACATTGCCTTGTACATTGTATTATGGCTAGACAGATGGTCGAAATAAAATCTCTCTTTATTCTATCTCTTGCCGAACGACCCTGCTCAACATTCTAAGTAATTGCTATTCTGGCATTTGTATTCTGGAACTCCCCATCAGCATGTCAAGTTTGAGCATCTCAACATCTTGTGTAAAGGGGTTTCTGCTACAACGTTGCTTTTGCTAAATTACTTCCTTTAAGTGCAGGAGTGGCTGAGATTAATCCTGCATATTTCTGACATGCAGAGTCTCCATGTTCAATTTTTGGGCTCAGTTTTCTTAGATATCTACTTTCCCACAGCTTTCCCTGTGGGAGCATAAGGGGATGCACCATTAATGAAATTCGATATATGCAGATGAGTTCTCATTTTGGTGCTTATCCTGTTACGTGCCATGTAGTTCACTGTCTATAATTATTGCATTTCCTTTTGAAAACTTGGGATGCCAACTCCTGGCAGATAAAACTGTCTCTTGTCTTTTACTTGTAAGCCCGTTAGATATGATCTGGTCCCCGGGGTTGGGGGGGCGGACTGATTTCTTAAACAACCATGTTTAAGAATAAAGCAAAGCTGAGCGGGTTTAGACCTGTATATATCATGCCTGAAGCAATTTATTCTTTTGCACATTGCTATATGAGAGCATCCCGTTAACTCAGTCTTCTCAAAAAATTTCATAAACCAGAAAATGCCACCCCTTTCTAATTCATTTCATTTGGCGAGCGTGTTAGGAGCTATACGAAAATTGAGGCTTGATGTCAATCAAATGTAGGCTGCAGTGGGGTTCAAATTTATAGGCAACCTACAAAACTGTTAATTCAAGGTTAGTTGTATGAAATGGAGCACTTAAAGGCAATTTGGTGGTTCCCAACATTATACCTTGAAACATCCGTCCTTGTAGAGTCAAGTGGTTTTTAGTTCTCTGTGTCTTGTGGGTATAATAAGTTTTTTCTTTAATGTAGACGGCCTCCTTCTGGAAAGCTCAATAAGAAGGATAATAGGAAACGCAGGGCTTCAGAGGTAGATGATCTTGATCCAATGGATCCCAGTTCCTATTCGGATGCACCTCGCGGTGGTTGGTATGTACGCTTTTTATCTGTCTCAATGGCATATTCTTTTATGCTAAGCTTTTAACTACAGGGGTGTTGGCCTGAAGGGTGTCCAACCAAGAGCAGCAGATACGACTGCAACTGTGAGTGTTATTGGCAATGCTTTTGGTTCACTGTTTGCTACTGGTATATATATATACGTGCGTTCTGCCCCATTCTTGCAGGGTCCTCTGTTCCAGCAACGGCCGTATCCGTCGCCTGGTGCTGTACTGCGGAAAAATGCTGAATTTGCAGCTCAGCAAGCAAAAGCTGTTGCGTCTTATGCACCAGCCACAAAACGGGGAGATGGCAGTGATGGCTTGGGGGATGCTGATTAACAAATCGAAAGAGAGTCTGTAGTGATTATGTTTATTTCAGTCTCCTCATTACTGAAATAATTTTGTATGCCTTGTGGTGATGTTCTGAAGAGCTAAAGAATGCCATTACGTCCGAATATGTATCAAATTTTCCTTGGATGCATATTTTATCTGCGTTCCTTTCCACTTCAGGATTCTGTAATATGGATGTCACAGTATGAATAAAGCTTTTGAGAGGCAAAAACAAAATGGGGAAAGTGCACTTATGTGTCCTACTGCCGATTCAGAACATGATGACCTTGAAGTTGACGGAAAAGGTGATTTGCCCCTACTCTTAGATCTGTCCATGAGAACGGCATTCAAAGATACATAAATAGAATACATATATATAGCCTAATCATGTATCTTCAGACATAAATATATTAGCTACCTATCTCGTGACACACTATGATATGTCAAAAAAATACTCCTTAAACCCTTAACACTGTTCAAGGCCTGTTATCAAAGTAAACTAACATGCTGCAGTGCGGTTGAGGCCATTTGCTTGCCCATAAAGGCCCCTTATCTAGCCCATGTCCTTGCAAGTTATATGGATCTAACCGTTCCTTGCGGTCGGATCTGAGGATCTGATTGTGGTTATTACCTCCCAAATATTTTTTTTGGAAACTTACCGGAAATACCTTTATTGTTTGCTGAAATTACCAAAATGCCCCTCAACTAGGGGCATTTCAGTCAAAATGCTAATAATTTTTTTCCGATAATCCGAATGCAAATGTGCCCTTCAAATGAATTGTAGACAACAATGGGGGCTTTCCAAGAAGTGTAATATCACCGGATTTAAGATCACATAATCAAGTTATGACATATTTTGCTCTTAAAATTTTAGGAATTCAAGATAGCATAACTTTACATCACAAACTTCAACTCGGATGATCATACTCTTAATGGAAAGCTCTCATTGTTGTCTCTAAATTGTTTGAAGGATACATTCGTATTTGGATTATCATAAAAACGTTATAGTCATTTTTATCGAAATGCCCCTGGTTGAGGGGCATTTCAGTAATTTCATCAAACAACAAGGGTATTTCAGTAACTTTTCCTATTTTTTTTTTATGGAATATCCTATGAATTATTAGCTCTATCTCGAATATTCCTTTATAGAAAATATTCTATGGTAGCTTGTTTTCTTTGTTCTGGCAAAAAACCCATGCTTGTTCTTGTTGCTCGGACAAAAGTCCTGCTCTGCCATACCTTTGTTACGCCATCGAATCGAAAAGGAAATCGAAAAACTGCTCTGTCATACCTTTATTTTCTCTGTTTTGGCAAAAAATCCTCTTCTTTGCTCCGCCTGAAGCTTGGGAACAGATACTAAGCAAATGCATCAAAACCGGGGCTCCTGCCTTGTTCTTGTTTCAAAGCATGAAACTTGAAGGTCCCATTTGCAAAAATAGGTTCACACTCTGTGGAGATGCTTGGAGAATGCTTGTAGTTTAGGGATAGACAGAATCATGACTCTGTGTTTTTCTTTTTCTTCTACTCGTTTACAGTGGGGTAAGTTCTTTGCCTTGACGAGCTTGTAACCAACGAATTTTTCTCTTTTTGTTGTTCAACAACTCTGCACAAAGAAAACCTTGCAGCACAAAGAAACGTAAAGTTGTAAAATAGGCTATGGCGGATGAGGTAAATCCTGTGGTAAAACTTGCTCGGACGTGGGGAGGTTAACCCTCCTCTTAACCCTCCCCTTAACCTCCTCTTCTCCGCAATCTCTTTTTGTTATTCAAACCCCCTTGGAGTACGATCTAGATACTGAATCTTCCTAGAACAAAGAGATCTCCACGACTTGGACAACAAAGTTTTTCACATAAGCACTAAACACAAACACACAACATCTCTGAAGAGCTATAAAACTTTGCCTTGAAGGACCAACTCCTGACCATAGGACCAAAGACTCCAGAAAAGATTACCAACTCTTCCATAAGATCCTTCAACTCCTTTCTATCTCCTTCTGCTCAAACTTTATCCCTGGATTTGGTCCAAAGTGATCCATCGGCCATGCATCCGTAGATGGTTCAGCTTTGTGATCCCACAACTTTTCGATATTTATTTAATGAAGAAACAAAGATCAAGAAACACCAAGGGAAGCCCATCTTTTTCCTAAACCCAAGTGCCCTAAAAAAATTGCATTCTCCTGCATTCTATTGCCTCCGTAGGAGGATCTGTTTAATGAAGATGCATGGATCAAATAACACCAGGGAAAGCCCATCTTTTTCCTAAACCCGAGTGCTCTAAGAAAGACTGCAATCTCCTGCATTCTCTTTCCTTCTTAGGAGGATCCATGGGAGAGAATAAGTGCGGCTCCTCCATCCAAGTTCGCAAAAATTTAAATTTTTCTCATTACCATAAATGTCAAGTGCCAATAGTTTCGATCCCTCCTCCAATCCTATGCGGCCACGTGGACTATGTCTAGGAAACGTTAAGCTTGAAAGCCATTTTTTATTTTGCTTGAAATTCTCACTCTTTTTACCCTACATTCTTAAATTCGAGTTTTTTACTTACATTTGTCTAACAGGTTCCTCCGAGTTAAGGTAAAGGTTTACCCACCAAGTCCTTCCCTGGACTAACCCCACATTTTTTTTCTCTCATCTTACAGATAGAGTTAATAGTTAAGTGATTTTTTTAGAGCCGGGAGTACAAGATGATAACAGAATTGTTCTCAACTGTAGATTCTTACAGATTGATGAAGGATGGGTTCTCCTTAGGGAATGATACTAGTTGGAAGTATAATTTGGACTTAAGTGCTAATGACTATTGTTATTGAAGTCTGAAAAACGACTATTTTTCACCCTATGAAGAAAAGGTTTTATGAGGGCAGCTATTACTCTTTTTTGTTCAAATATGGCAGTTTTACGAGATCCTTATGATGCTTTATATGCAAAGGATCAAATTTCTCTCAAAGCATTTTGAACATGCGGATTTTATGGCTGCATGCAGTTGTGAACAGGGATCTATGAACGGATTTGTCCATATGGCTATTCGAATAGGTCTTCTTGAGCTAGAGCATTCATTTATATTCTTTTGTAGTTGATTTTAATTTCGTTTTGCCATCTTATAAGTACAACTATTAGCTTGTGATAATGCTACATATTACACATTTGTATACTCTTGTTGATTTTTAAGAGCAATGGCATTAGTCAATGCTACATATGTGCACGATTCAATGCATACTATATTCCTAAGAGCAATGGCCTCATTAAGGAATACTACCTGGTCAAGAATTTTTATAATATAGTGTGGTTTAAACTAATGCTATTTTCAGCTATTTGCTGTTATCTAGTGTGCTATTGAGGAGAGGTCTAGAAGCCAGCCAGGCCTTGTCACATATCTTGATATTGGTCAAGCAGCATTTGGAGATTTAGGGCGCATTTACTAGACTTTCTAATATGCTTGTGTTTGTTGTGCATGTCGTTTTGTACATTCAACTATATGGGGTGCGTTTTTGCTTGAAGTGTGCCATTTTTGGACCGGTTAGCAGTTTCGCAGCACTTTTTATTTTGCTTCTTCCGTGATGGGCAGGGCTCTGACGGGTCCTTATAATGATGTATGACGGGGTATGACGGGTATTGACAGGCGTTAATATTTACGCCGCCCAAATTTCATCCACTTTTTTAGCACGCCGCATTCAGATCCATGAGGTGGCCAATTCTTATGCGTTGGATCAATAAAAGCACGAGCTATAATGGGTATGACAGGCATTAATTTCTACGGCATCAAAATCCACTTTTTTAGCATCTCCCATCCGGATCGATGAGGTGGCAAATTTTTGTTCCTTGGATCAACAAACACACTATGGCATTCAAATGATGAGTTCTGTCGACGGTAGATGAGGGGCCTGACGTGCTGGAATGATGCTGACAGAAGAGCCTGACGTACTAAAATGACGTTGGATTAAGAGCTTAATGTTCTAAAATGATGATGGGTGAAGGGCCTGACGTGTTTGGAGAAGGGCGCAGGGGAGATGTGATGGGCTAAAAGCAGTTTTTTAGCATATGTGTCGCCCACATGCTTTTTGGCATATATCAAACAAAAACACACCCTATGTAATTCTCATCCATTTCAACCAGTCACTTTTTCTTTATATAAAATTCTAGCCTAACTACACCTTACACTTTACAGGCCAGTGGTGTTGGAAGCTCAAGTTCTTGAAGGCGACAATCTTTCATTATCATCTTCATCAGCTATGTTGTGCTTTTTAAAGACACAACACCTTTTTGTATTGGTTGCAGCATTATTCATATTGCCAACAATATGGCTCAAGAACTTGAGTCTTTTGTTCTACCTTTCAGGGTTTTTATTTTTCGTGCTTTTGGTTAGTACTTCATATTATGTCAGTGACTAAAAATATTTTGCAATTTTATGCAATGGCTGGTGGTGTAATTGCTTCTCTGATAGTGGCCTTTACCATATTGTGGATTGGAGATGTTGATACTGGTTTCACAATGACGGAAAGTTTGTGGAATTTTAGAAACTTACCAGCTGCAATTGGCCGTCCAATGAGAAGCAAAAACCATTTTAACTACGTATTGCTTATATGATACGTCTCTTTTTGTTGGTCTTTGTAAGTGAGTTGTTTATCATAAGTTTCTTTTATCTGAGATATCCAAATGTGTGAGTAGAAGCCATAGGGTACATGATGTTTGGGGAGGAGGCAGAGCCTTAGGTCACTTTAAATCTTCCTAAACAATGTCTCCCATCAAAAATTGCTTTATACTGAATTGTAAGCGATGTCAAAGTTGCTGCAACTTCCAAAGCTTTTTATTTCCTGATATATTTCTGGACTACTCTACCTTGTGATGCAGGTGATTATTCCTTTTGCGTATAAGCATGCTACACCCTACCACTTTTTGGACTACTCTACCTTGTGTTGCAGGTGATTATTCCTTTTGCGCATAAGCATGCTACACCCTACCACTTTTGGAACCTGCCAAAGTACTTGCACTAGAGGTACTTCTGGATTGGGTACTGTTTCTTTGTTCTCTTCATCAAAACCAATTCAAAAGTTCAAAATAAATGTCCAAATCATGCTAATATTTAAGGTTAAGATAAAGATAATACTATTGGAGGTCAAAATAAATGCATCCAATTTAACGCATATTAGTTATTGAGACATTATACAAGTACCCAGTACCCAGTGTTAGGTACTTTTTAGGTAGTTTTATGGTCCCTTATTAGTACTTTTTGTGGTAGGGTGTAGCATGCTTATGCCCCTTTAGCAAATATCCTTATGATTGTGTGACTTTAAAGCTCTTTAGCTTGTTTTTTACAGAATTGCAAAGTTTTTGTCCAATTATAATGTTGCATGCCTTGAGCTTGAAACACATTTGCATTAACTGTGCCACCAGTTGCATTGAGCTTGGAGGAGCTTCTGTGTAACGGACCCATGGGAGACTGCTCGAGTAGATCTTGGTGTGGCATTTCCTGATACCACCATAAGAGGGTGGGATGGATTTCTTATAAAAATCCGGATGTTTTGCTAGTTGGCTAGGCCGGGGTGGTTAAGGAACGCCACAATTGGTATCAGAGCATGTTGGATCTTTGGGTGCTGACAGAATTACGAATTGTAGGTGTGACATTCCATAATAATATACGGTATAAATACCTATATTATACTGGCCATGTCACTGGTACATGTCGTATGTACGACATGTACCTGTCATGAACCTACGCGAAGAACATGGCAAATACACAAAGAATACCAAGAAATACAAGAGAAATACTAAAGAATCTGATATATATACAAAAGAATCAAGTACAAAGGCCCGAAGGCGAACAGGAGAATAGGACAGGAGCAAGAAGGCTCAAGACTGGCGTTGAACCGGAATGGTTCAACCAGAGGAAGGCTCCTCCTTATATATGTACATCACTGCATGAGATTGTGCCAAGTGTCACACATCCATGCAGATTCCAAAAGG
>JAANSK020309041.1:0-19241 GCA_011763485.2 Isoetes engelmannii
ATTTTCTCAATTGTAAATATAAAATCCTTTCCTTTATTCATTGTACATAGCAAAATAGCGCGCCTACACTATTTGATAAGTGTGTACGCCAGAATAAATAGCACCATTTCGCTATTTGCTCTTGTTCTACCTACTGTCAAGGGAAAACATTGAAAATAACTTACGGTAACTTGCACTCATACCTTGGAATGGGTATAGATTCCGACGTTTCTCTACTGTCATATCCCCCATTATAGGGAAAGGGTATGACAAACATATCTATCACCAGTGAAGTGGAATTTCCACAGAGCTGAATGAATCAGTACAATGACGGGGACACAACAATGAACCCCAAATGAATAAAAACACAATGAATGAAACCCATAGGAGGACACAACAATGCCTCTCAATGGGTGAAACAACAAAAAACACCTCGAGGGTCGAGGCGACCCTACAAGTCGAGAACAAGGTGAATGGTCTCCACAAATCCAAGCACGCATCAATCCCACGCCTTGTCTCCCACCAAGCCGATCTCGCCCAAGAAGAGCGCCATGCACGCCCGGGAATACTAACAAGCGATAGTGTAAACAAAACAAGGGTTAAGAATTCCATGGACCTAAAAGATCACCGTCACCAAACCTAGACATACGAGAAAGAGATAAAAATGAGATAAAAAATCATCCATAAAGATCCTCGGAAGCCACAGGGCTACGCCGAGAAGGGGAATACCCCCAAGATAGGCCCGACCGAGGGGGGCTACCCCTAGATGCCCTCCAGAAGCGTCATTCACTACATTGGGAAAAAATAGAATAGAATATGCCTCGAGGTGCCCTCCAGAATCGTCATTCGCGACACTGAAAAAACAAGATAGAATATGCCAACATAACAAGATAACCATCTGAGCAACAGGAATAATAGATCTAAGACGGGGACCTTTGACTGACGTGCGGACCGCGACCCCGTCATGGGGGGGGAGGGGGGAACTTCATGTAACAACTATTCAGCTCAGAGGAAACGCCGATAAGAAAGGCAAAAAGCCACAAAGCCTTTATAGCAGCAACGGGCCAAGGAAGGCCTCACACCGAAAATAGCGACCCTTTCCCTAGAATGATGGTTCTCTTCTTTTCAGAATTGAACCATAGCAATATGGAGATCATGTTCCTAGCATGTGTAGGCATTTTTTTATGGAACAAATTCACGTAGCTCATAACTTTTGCAAGTAATTTTCCTTTCCAACTACATTCAAAGGGTATAGAAAGCATCATAAAAATCAACCCAATGTTACCTGGTTGGCATTCCACATGACTTATCTTCATGTCCATGATCCAACTTGCCCGCAAGTGCCAAATATAAAGTGCTCTTAAGTGGATGTAGAGGACTAAAAGCAATGTCAACTTAAGAATCCAGAACAAAAAGAAGGAATATAAAACATCTGGACCTCGTTTCAAACGAAGGGCTAACACAAAAGGACAGAAAATAGAATTGTCACAAAACAAAAAGGTTAACCAATATTCTCAGAATTATTCTTCTTGTTCTAGCTGCAGATGATAGATGGACATTACAAAGAGAGAAATTGTTTACACAATAAGTTGCGAGTTTACCTCTGTTTGATCCACCATCTTCTGAGTATATTCTGCCAAACTTCCATTTCCACTGTCATCGAGATAAGACAGAAAATATATCAATTAACAAAAGAGAGAAGACAACACTGAAGCAAGCAAATAGACCCATAAGCAAAAGTAGATGCTTTGAAATGCCACCATGAACATCGGTTTGTAACTCAAAACATCTAAGATGAACACCTTTATAGCTGAACTAATAAGAAAATCATAACAAAAACGCTCATTAGTCTAAAGGAACAGAGAACAAATTGAAGGAATGAGGAGAGCATTGCAACTAATAGGCAATATAAACGTTTTAGTTAAGATGAAGGAAATAGGGGACCTGAAGACACTGTTCCTTCATGCAGACGACATGTGTTCCAGGTTTATCCAATTTTTACACAGTTTTCCTTCCTTAGTAGGTTTCTATTCCTCTTTTTTTCGGGGGCAAGAAAAACAAAAGAGAGGTTAAGAGAATAGGAACTTGCAGAAAGCAAAATCATTGAGAACCCATTTACACTTCTATTGTACCAGCAAACTCTTTGCAAGCCAATTATAACAAAGTTCAAAGTACTCCAGGCCCAGAAATCTACCTGCCAATCAAATTCTCGTGCAGGATACACGCAGGCATGCAGCTTGTCCCCTGCCAATATACACATTTATCAGGAGATTCTAAAAGTCTTGCATTCGTACGTTTAGCCAATACTACCTGTAGCAGCATTGCCCCTGAGGCTACCAACGGAATTAGCATCAAAGACATCTGGTTCTGTTAAAAGCTGTAGGTGAAAACCCAGGTTTAAAAAACCAGCTTTACTCTTTCCGGTGCCCTCGAATATCACAAAAAATGGTTCGTCGCGTAAAACGTATATTTATACGGCTTTTTAGCAAAGGTTTTTATATGATTCAGGGCATGTATATAGTTTGTTGTATAGAGTATGTATTTATAGCGTGCACTACCTTTTCTTTCCAGTTTTTGGAATTTCTGATGTATGTACGTGGTGTTTTTTACATTGCTCAACATGCAAGAATCGAGCACATTGTTTTTAGGGTTATCTAGTTGAAGGACGACCTTCCTGTTTGCTTGCCCCAACACAGTGGTTTGTTTTGCATGCATATCTTGATGCAAATCTTTGGCGCAACCTGCCGAAAGATCCCTTAGAAAAGTTTTTGGCATGTTTGCCCCTTCGCAACACTGGCTAAGGTATGATCCCATTTTCTGAAGCCAAAACATGTAATAGAAGCTTGCAGAATAGTGCCTGGAAAAAAATGGCCGTTCCATTTTACCTCTGCGTTCCTTTGTCGCAGATCAAATATTTGATGCTTTGGTGCAGACCAGGCGTGGCCTCTACCTAGCACATTGGATGAGAGCATTGGCCAGGTAACTTGTTCTTATCAGGAATTTTTGGCCCCATTGCTTTTGTCTGGACACATTACAGCATTCTTTGCGCGTATCTTTCAACCTCTGTCTGCTCCTTGCTGGAGAAAGTAACGTCAAAGATCATGTATCTTTTTGGCTCATCCCCTACAGTACTAAACCCTATATCCTCATTTAAGGCCTCCTGAAACCAAAGGATGCTTATATGCTTTCTGGAGTGCTGATGCACACTTGTATTCTTGACGTTATAAGCAAAGAATTCATAACACAGATTGCTAAACCAGTGACTGTATCGATTACTATTGTGAATACATTGACATAAAAAATCGTCATTAGACTGGGACACTACAAAGCCAGTAAAGAGAATAGATATGCTGACACACTTCTATGTAAATTACATCAAACAAGTTGTCCAAAATGGATAAATGTGGGAAATTGTATGACTGCCAGCTCATGATTGTATCCATGCAATCAATGTTTTGCCAAAAGTTTATCTGGTTAGTCTGATAAGATATTTATCTATAGGCTGGTCTTATTTCATGAGAAAAAGATGGCTTCACCGATTTATAGCCATAGATGATGGTGAAAAGTACTCATGTATTTTTCCAGGTGTATGCCCATTTTGAGAATGAACAATGCTCTTATACAATTATCACAAAGTTCTCTACAGACCTGACATGCCTATGGATGAGATGGCTTGTCCTTTTTTTGTTTGTAACAACTTATACTTTGAATTCTATGATCGTTGTTCTAGATGCTTATCTTTGTAGCTATCAGATCTTGATGATTGGCCAGTAACGTTACAAACCACAAACTCAGAACTGCTATAAGAGCATGAAGAGGTTGCCTTCAGGTGCATGATAAATCTTGTTTAATGTACAGGGTGGCATTCAGCAGCAGTTCAGGGCTTCAGCCCCCATGGTATATTCTATGCTGGAAGGGCTTCTGGATGGGAAGGATGCAGCCTTCAGAAATTATATTCTGGATGAAGGTGATGATGTAGGAGTGTGGGAGAATAACGAGGTGACATATTGTATTTTTCCAGATGAGGAGTTATCCATTAGGTGTTCTTTAAGAAATTCCAGTCATGTATTCAAGTGCATTGTCTTTTAAATCTATTTGAATTCAGAAGTCAATGCGCAATGAGGAACCCCAATTGTGAATATCGTGCAGGCTGCCCTTATGTTATTTCCTAAAGCTGAAACTCTACCAACAATGGAAAATAGGATTTCTACCAAACTCTTTGATAACCTTGACTATGTTGCAAGAGATATAGGATCTTGTACTTCACAATTTGAAGGCATACAACTTGTTGTCACAGGAGACTTTTTCCAGCTTCCACCTGCGCACTCTGAAAAGGAAGCAAAATATTTTGCATCTAATCCTGATTGCTGGCTTCAAGCATTCTTGTATTCTTGGTAAATTCCCTTTCTAATGGTTCCTTTCTTTTCTTTGTATTGTTAAAAAGCAGATCTAAGGTCATTCTCAAGCGTCTTTGAATAGTATGGAAAATTCCAGCCATAAACAACACGCAGGATTCAATTTTGTGCCTGTTGGCCATGCCTAGGTTCAAATCCTAGGGGAAACATCCACCATTTGGTGGTTGCAATACAAATAGCTCTGAATTGAGAATGCTCTTATGGAGCCAATGCAATAATAAAGTTTTGATTGTGCACATTGAATGTTCTCCCATTGACATTGACAGTAGAATGTTTTTCATGTTGTAATGTCTTTATCGATTCCATTTGTACATTGTCTTCCATGTTGCAAAGTCGATTCTATTTGTACATTGTCTTCCATGTTTCGGGGCCCCCGAAAATTTCCGTACACATTCCATACACATGTCGTATATATTTCGTACATATATAGCACATTAAACCATTGAAAGTAGCAATTGTGACATCAAAAGACCAACCATTGAACAAAAACCTCCCAGACCCCCCAGTTGGTAATGGTGATATTTGTACAGGGTGTCCAGCGGTTGGCGAGGACTCCCAAACATATACACACGTATTTATACACATTAGACGTCAAAACCTTTGATTTGATGGCGTATTTGTAACTGACAGTTAATTAAAACGTACTAAAAAACGAGTCGCGCTTAATGACGGCCAAGATTGCCCAAAATCGACATCCAACGGTCCGAGCCAACAAAGATGAAAAATGGACCTCAAAATAGAACAAAGATGAAAAATGGCCCTCAAAATAGAAGTTGATAGTGGATGTTGTCTGATGCCTATTCTCTAGCTTTTGAGGGAAGTTTCTTTTTATTGATTGCACGCCATGCAAAGCAAAACTCATACAATGGCTTAGGAGTTTTTACTTGCTAAGTCCATAGCATTACATCATGGACTTGCAAAAGTAGCAAAACATTAGTGTTATCCAAGATTCTTGAAAGCATTGACTCCATAGAAGAAACTATATGTCTCCTGTGAGCCATAGATTTGTAGCATCAAGGGCAGCTATACTGTGGGTGGATTCGTATTTTGATACCCAGAAATCAAACCAATGAAGTGAGGGACGTGAAAGTTGAACATGCTACACACAATATCTTTCTATTTTTGAGGTAGTTAAACAAGGGGCCACACCTTGTATACCGAAAATATCATGTTGCTTCAATACCAAATTCACCTTCATATAGAATTTACAATTAACAATGACTAAAATTTTCAAGCACTTTCAAAACATAATATGATTCGAATTCTGAAAAGGATTTGGTAAGCTTCTACAATGTGTAACAAAAGATTTTACAATCACTTTCTATATGTTTCATCTTAACCTTTACATTATAGTTTACATCCTTGAAAACAATCAATTAGCATTTCCATTTTAAGCTTAACAAAAGTATTTTGAATGTAAATTACACAATTATGTACATAATTCCGAAATTGGGCTTTAATGATCTCCTAAGTAGTTTATTGAGGAAAGTCCTAGGAGTCATGCATGCAAATAACTCCCATTAAGTCCACTTGGATTTTGATTGGACATTGATTAAACCCGCCAATAAAATCAAGATAATGCGATGACAGTGATGAAGTGCATGCTGCATGCCTTTTAAATGCAATGGTGCAACAACGGATTTTCACGGTGCAACAACGGTTTTTTGTGATGCTTATGAGCCTAGGGCGTGGAGCAGCGCATTCAAGATTTCTGCATAGAGCCAAAAGTTTACCTCTGGAGTATTTTTGAAGGCTGCTAATTAGAGGTGAGCACTTGGTCTTTGCAATACACTCCCTGGGAGGTGTTGTGATAGAACATGGAGCTTTCTATCCAAATGGATCATTAGTGGCATCGTGTGGAATGGATGCTAGGATCTATGGACTAGGAGAAACATCCTTGCATTAGAGGGACCCCAGGGACATGTCAAATCTATAGTTGTTCATTGCTTAAAGTGAATTTTGTTTGAATTCTATTGTTTGCTATTTTTTAACATATGCTTTGTTTAATTCTTCAGTGCATAGTGACTTATTAGGACTATGTCTTCATTTTCCCAGGTTTTGGGCATAGACTTTCTTCAAATGGCTACCATTTGGCTACTGGAAGTGAAGACCCTACATGCCAAATATAGCATCTTTGGAAAAAACACTCTTCATACATTATACCAACTCATTCTTCCATAATTTCTCAAGTCAAGTATGAACCTTAAGAGGGCTACTTCTTACTGACAACATCCTATGATAATACAACAAGAGTAAGTCAGCTATGTGTAGGTTGCAGACGATTGTATGACTTGTTTTAATCTATTTACAGATTTGGTTCTCTATAGGATGTTAAGTCTATCAAGACCTTGGCTGGACATGAGGGAAAAGTTATGGGAATAAATATCTTACGTGGACATGAGGGAAAAGTTATGGGAATAAATATTTTACCTTGTTTTCTGATTTAGATTTAAGTTTTATAACATTATCCTTCTTCTTATGATATGCACATATGGGCATTAGATTGGAGAGTGCATTGCAATTGTAACTTATGATCGCAACTATGAAACTTTGGTTACATAATAAGCCTAATTACAATAGAGAGATGGCAAAAAAAGAAAAAAAAAAAGAAAGAAAAAAAAGAAAAAAAAAAAAGAAAAAAAAATAGGGAACTAAACCAGAATTCCACAACTCACCTCTTGGAACTTTTCTTAATGGAAAGATGCAATGGAAAGCACAAATTTTTTTTCTGTGTTTTAAACATTGCACGTAGCACGGATCTACCTATGGTTTAAACATCTATGTCATTTGGGTAAAATGCCTCAAGTCACTTTGTTGAAGTCATTTTGGATGCTAAAGTCATTTCAGGACAGTTGGGTAAAATTTGTAAAGTGGTTGCTAAATCATTTTGAAATCCCATTGATGGGAAATAGGGAATAAATGAAATAAGGTACCCAACCCATTCCTCGAGCCTTTACATTGTCTGTTTATGGCATCCGTTTATCTTCATTTATATAGCACACCATTTCGGCTTTCATTGTTTCCATGATTGACTGTGGCCTTTCAGATATACTTTCTTCACCTCCAAATATGGTATACCATTGTTTATGCATTGTATCATAGTCTGAATGGTGCAAGATCTCGTCTTGGAGGGGTAAGTTGGCTTCATAATGTAGTTGGCTGAAAGATCCTCATATTTTCTGAATGATGCTTTCTGGGTAAATATCCGCTCTTTGGGAATGATTTGCAAACACTTTGGTACCTTCCCACCAGCATTTGCACATAAGATGATACCATTCAAAGCTTATGGGTAAGTTCTCCTGTTCATTTTTCAAATACTAATGAAATGACCAAAACATTGATGTACCTGGCTCATACCTTTATGCAGACAAATTGGTGGCAGAAGCAAGATAAAGGTAACTCTCAATTCCAATTTTTCCTCTCTTATGCTATACCACTGAGGATAAGGCTACATGTTCTTGTCATGTATCATAAGCCATACCATATAGCCATTTCATGCCTTAGTGCCATTGTACTTGCAACTGGTATTTGTCTTTCAAAAACTTGTTCAAGCTCATATGAAACATGTTGAAGGTCCATATTTTTGTTTTTGAGGTTTTCTTATCATTGTTTTAGAAGTGCTAAAGGTTAAATTTCCTCAAATAACATAACATAATAATTTTTATATCACCTTGTGCTTGACGTTTAACAGAAAAAAATTCTCGTGTTTCATTCTTTATTAATTAAACCTAAATCTCGTCAATCATCCATAAAACCTTGTCTTGATTTATGCCATTGTGAAAATAATAAAATGCAACATTAGTGATACCTGGGTAGGCACTCCATCTCCTGCTCAACATTGAAGCGGTGGGAACTCTTGGGTCATATCTTCAAAAGGTTTTTGATGAACGACATCGGCTCTGTCCCACTTCCTTGTGAGGATCTCCAATTGTTTTTGTATACCAGCAAGCGCATTGTCGCCACGGTTTTTTCCCCAAGTGGGTTTTTTCATCTGGGCCGTAATACACTTGCTGCTTGACTTGTACAGGTCCCATAGGCCAATTGGCCTCCGTGGACGATAAAAACTTTATTCTATTCTATTCTATTCTATTCTATTCTATTCTATTCTTTCACGAATAAAGAATAGAAAACAATTGTCGATTGTCGCGCCAATCACGATAGATCACTTCCAACTAAATAAAATGCTATTAATGTAGCACCGAATGGACAAGAGATAACCATTAAATGCTCATTGCTTCTTCATACTGTGGAGACTAATCTCCTAATCAGTCGACATTTCATTTCCTTACAAAACGGATTGCAAACACAACTCGAAACGACACGCAAGAAAGTTACATCTAGGCTCCGTCGTGAAAGCTTTGCAAGCCCAATTAACATATGACAAGACTTAATCTACTAAGTTTTCCCACTTCCGTTGCTATTTATGTTAATTTAGACAAAAAATTACATGTCATAGACCTATTACCAATGCTACAATCACAACATTCTATTTTTTTCTAGCATATTCTTAAGTATTTCTTTCACAATCATGTGTGATGCAAATAACATATTTGGAGGATGTGTATCACATCCAAGCCTCTCATGCTTGTCAAATGATCTGCATCAAAACAATCAACTCCAGAATAGCTTGCTCCTCCCGCTAAAGGGAAAAATAAATTTGGCTTTTCTTGATACAAATTATGATACAACCAGTATTACTGCACCTTCTGATCAAGGTAACAGTCAGTCTTAATGCACAGATGTAATATATACAGGTTCTGAAGCTCCCATGCAGCAATGTAAATGCTACGTAAACCTGAAAATGGTATTTGTGCTGGATTGCTTTTGCACAGAACCAGCTACTAATTTTGAGAAAAATATTAAGAGAGACGATATATCACATCTGGTTTGATTACAGATCGTGTTTCTGGATTCGTTGGCACCTGTTGCCTTCGCATCCAATCAAACAAAGCATGTCCTCGATAAAGAAATGCATGTTCTTTTCCATCAGGCATATGTCTCTCAATTACTGCTACAACATCCATGGTAATCATGCCATTCTGTTGCAACAATGGCTCCAAGGAGATGCAGCAAATAGGGAGTCTACCTTCCTCAAGCTGCTCCATTTTATCTGCTTCAGTTTTGAAAGCCCTGTATATTGCTTGCCTCACCTCACAAGGCATAACATCAATATATATTTTACTCATGCCATAATCATTCAGTAGCTTTTGACCAACATCAATATCATCGTATAAACTTTCCTGCGGTGAGTCCAAGTGTAAATGCAACAACAGACCATTATAGGTGGATGCTAAACTAACCACAGTCTCAATCAAGTAGCTCAGGAAAAGATAGGTGTTGTGATCAGGAGAGGCTAGGGCACCAATATCTTTAAGAACTTTCCCATCAAAGCAACCCTGGAAAAATATTTGTTCGACTGCTGTCATTGTGATTGGCATAAGCTTGTGCTTCTTTTCTATGCTCAACCTCGGATTCAGGAATATGATACCATTAAAAAACATGTGACTAATCAAATCAATGATCCATTGACGCATAGTTTTGCATAGCAAGGAGGACATCAGTCTCATTTTCTCCAGCCAGAATGATCAGATATAGCAAACTGTGCCTACATGTCGGCGTATGCAGCTTATAAGTGCCAGGAAGGAACTGCTAGTACATTGACAATCTGCGTTTCCCAGTGAAGTTTGATTTCAAAACTGGCTTATATTGAAGACGTCATCCAGAAAGAATAGCAGCACCAGAAATAATGGAACTGAATTAAATCAACACCATGTATATGATGGCTTAGTCACTAGAAAACCTGAAAATATATGACATGTTTTAATAAAGAGATATAATTGTGGTGAAGTAAAAACAGGACAGCATAACACGGCTGGAAGACTGCACAAACTTATAAATATCAACAAGTTTCACATAACACTAATGATGCAACCAGTTTCAAGTTGATTTCATCTAGATGAGTCTTAAAATTTAAGCAGTAAAGCATTTCTGTTGTGGAACAGTCAATAATGTGTTTCAGGGAAAACATAAGCATTCTTCTTTAACCTAAAATTTTCAGAAACTAAGTGTTGTATGGAAGCAAATCCTACGCTTAAGAATTACTTCTAGAATGAAGGGTCAAATTAAGAAGTTCAATTTAAGGCAATCAGAATAAATTGAAGGCAAATTAGGGGACGCTTTTACACGAATTAAAAAAGAAAAAAGAAAAAGAAAAACAAAACCTGCGATTCAAAGACCATACCTTTCTCAGGATTTCGCATTGTCGCCTGCCATTGCAAATCTGCCAGAACTGGGGCTAAACTTTGCGCTAAAGAACTCCGGCAGATGGAAGAATTGGTCAGGAAGAAAAGTAAAGCAAATGCAGCGAAGCATCGTTAGAATTTTTAAAGGGAATCCAAAACGCGACCTGTTCATCCTGTAAACTGTTAGGTCACCGTCTTTTGCCAGTAACGTTTCGTTATGGTCCGAAAGATCTCCTAATAATATTTTATGGTTTTACTGTTGGAACGGGGATTTGATCGAGAACCGTGCGATTGTTGTACACCTTATCTGGGCCGTTAAATGGATCCCAATGTATGTGGCTCCACGTTAGGAATCGTAAAGGATAAGGTTGCTTTTTAGGAAGTAAATCTTGACATGTCACCTTTTAAAGTGCATCCGTCTATTGTCAAATATCCTCAGCAATCCTTTTTTTGAAGTAGATCTTGACATGTCACCTTGTAAAGTGCATGCACCCGTCCATTGTCAATATCCTCAGCAACCTTTTTTTGGGTTGCCCGAAGGGCATACCCTTAGCGAGGTTGAGCGATTGGGGTATGTACTAAGAATGTGCCATTTAAAGGGATGAGATTGCCGGAAAAAGAGGAATAAACCTAAGAATGTTGTTTCAACGGTTGGAGATAAGGCCCAAAAAGTTCAAGCGTGAACCTCTCTTGGAGATTCTATTTTCGAACTAAGAGTAACTGGAGTAAATTTCAGTTTTGATCTTCTTCATATGCATGTAAGCGAAACTGGAGTAAACTTCAGTTCTGTCGTCTTGATATGCATGTAAGCGCAGGTAATTTGATTTTGATGCTCTATCAGCATTCCTTTTGTCGGGCAACCCTTGGATGCTTTAGCATCTTGTTTAATAGGCTTGCCTAAAGGGAGGTGCAAAATTCCTTGAAATTTTTGGGTGTTTACGTCTTATGCCACGTCGCCTAATTTTATCCTAAACTGTTAGATCTAGTAATATTAACATACAAGAAAATAGAAATTCTTTGAAAAAACATGTCTTCGTTTGAGTTTTCCCTTCGAAACTCGGCTGTGCTTCTTTCTTGAAGCTACCGACTCGTGCGTCTTTTTCTTTATTTTTTTCCTTTGATGGGCTTGTTCAGAACAAATGGGTTTTTGGTTTGCCTTATTATTGAAAGTTGTGGAGCGGATGAAGCAGCTTTCCAAAAGACAAGTCCGGCATGCCCTTTACTGCTATTCACTCGGCTAGCGGGAAGGCTCGTAAGTCCCTCACTGTTTCTGTGGAGCGCTGGACCTAGTTATTGCAGTTGCTGAGGAAATTTGTGCCCGATTGGGAGTGCCAGTTGGCTGAGTATGCTCATGCTCCGGTGAAAACATCAGCGTCTGACTTTCCTGAGGAGGGACCGTCAGCTTTCGTTGCTACACAGACTGATGATGTGCCGCATGCCACCTATCCGTACACGTCAGCGGCCAACGCTCCAGCACAGGCAGCTTCTATCGTGCCTTCTCCACCCGAACACGAGGCACCCTTGCATTCGCTAAACTTGCGCATTGTCGGGCTCTCTGAGACGGGTGATTGTTCGGCTATTGAGGAGGCCCGCCGTTTCTTTGCGCAAGAGATGCAGATTGAGGCGCCCGACATTGTATCTTCCAGTCGGGTTGGAGCAGTACGACCCGACGCCCATGTCACCTTCTGGTTAGGTTCCGGGACGCTATTTCCCGCATGCATAGTTTGCGGCACGGTTGCAAGAAGATTTCACCCATGTTCAGCTCTGTAGGCGCATAGAGGAACTCTGTCGGGTTCGTGAGGCCTGGTTGTAGTGTAAGTGGGCAGTGTATCCGAGCGGCCATGCCATCATTCGGGCTCAGTAGCCTCCCGATCCCTGGGCTGTATGGGATTAGTTGGTGTATGTTCGTTTTCTGGTTGTATATGTGAATATATATGTTTGTGTTGGGGCTTTGCCCCGAGTTTTGGTCTGGGCCTCGGCCCCCTTTTCTGTACCGGTCCCATAACCCAATTGGGTCCTCGCGGACGATAAAAATTTCTTCTTCTTCTTCTTCTTCTTCTTCTTCTTCTTCTTCTTCTTTATTATAGGTCATGATAAAAGATTGAAGCTTTCCATCCTCTACCGGGCCACTACTGGCCGGAATTTTAAGGAAGTTTTGAGAGTCATTGATTCTTTGCAGCTTACTGCAAATTATTCTGTGGCTACTCCAGTGGATTGGAAACTTGGTGATAAATGTATGATGATGCCTTCTATTTCTAATGAAGATGCTAGAGAGAAATTCCCTAAAGGATTTCAGAGCTTTCCTGTTCCTTTTGGCAAGGAATATATCCGTCTTACTCCTCGCTAATATTTCGACTAGGTATTTGCACTCTATTCTTCATTTTACTGGTATCAACAAATAATCCTTCACACATTTGATCCTTTTTTGTTCTATATATCATCAATATTCCACATATATTTTAATGTAGAGATATAAAGCTGGCCGGATTTCACAAGCATTGAGGCCCTTTCTACTTTGTCTAAGGTGGTTGAAAATGTTAAGATTTATCTGACCCTGAGGTATCCACCATTACATCCTTTGTTGATAAGAGTTGACACATAAACAAGTAGGTTCTGATTGTACACTCTTTAATTCAGCTACAACTAACAGCCATATATGCATTTAACACAGGATACCAAAATATCCATGCATTTCATATTGCATAATGAAAATGTCATGCAAGTAGAGTCCATTATATTTCTTCTATTGTTCTTTTGGTTGTATATTTTGTCTTTTGTTCTTTTGGTTGGAGCCTGGCTACAGAAGGCTTCTCTTCTCTAGAAATTCCATGCGGCTTCTCTTAACAGCCAGAGATGTTCGGCACGGAACAATGTCGTGTTAATTGCTCCTTATGTTTGTTGTTTCCTTGTATTTGGATTGACATGTTAGGGTCAAACATTGTGGCAGTAGTTACAGGGTCGGCTAGATGAGTTATGTAGGAAAGACCTTGCCCAAGAAAATTTACTCCAAGGACTATTATTTGCCTAATGAACTGGTCGGCAATATGGACTTATTCACCCATTATTTTCTTTGATCCATGCGAGGAGAGCTCCACCTTGAAAGGGCTAAGATTTTAATTCTTCTGCAACCTTGACTTCTGGCAATCACATGTAATCTTTCCACATTTCATAATTTCACGCAAGTTCAAGCCCGCAACAGAAGTTTAAGGTAGTAGAACTACTTAAATTTACCTGATCTATAGAAGGAAAACCTACCGTTGTTGATTCTAAGACCCCTTCTGTTGCATAATCCTGAAGAATGGTGCATACAATCCATTGTTTTGGCACTTTAATATGCGGAATATTAGTAGAATGTTTTCAAATAACAGCATTAATCTAGATGAATCTAGATTTCAGACCTCTTTCTATGCCAAACAGACAACAGATATCTATGCCAAACAGACAACAGATATAATAAACTTCCTAAGGGCATTTTTTTACTAGTGGTGTACACTTTAGCTGTTGCGACACAGGTGCTGGTTTAGTGTTGATTGCCCTTCAAACTACCCTTCATTACCCTTCTCTTGCCCTTCAAAAAATATTGGGATGTTCTTTATTTTGGTATTATATAATGAGCATATTGGCAATGTGATTACTGATCACACATGTTACTTATGAAGGTGCTGATTTAGTGCTTGAATTTCGTTTTTTTGTACACGACTAGCAAAAAAACACCCCTAATGCTTATATGAGAAGTAATGATAGTCCACTGCATTATCCTTTAAGTATAGTGCGTATGATCCCATTTTCTTAGAGTAGTTATATGAACAGAAAAATGCCCATGCTTAATGACCGCAATAATCCAAATGAGCCTACATTTCAAGCCATTTCCAGACCGAGCTCAAGTCATCCAGATGACATGGCATCCATATATTGTTGGAGGTTGCTTCCAATATCTATTATGAGAATCTCGTGATGCCTTATTAGAATAATGATTGCTGGTGTTTTGTCAGAAATCAAGTCTTGCTAAAACTGATTTTTGATTTTGATTAGAGTGTTTTTCATTTGTTTCGTAGGTCTACTATTCTTAATAGCAATATGTGAGCTTAGTGCATATGAATTCATCCACAAGATATCACTGTTTGCTTAGCAAATAAATTTTGAATCTAGCCTTTATGGAATTGTCTTTTGCACCTTTTCTAGTTAAAAGTTTGTTGCTAAACAGTATGCATGGGCAAATGGCGAAGATAACATCTATGGTGAACATTACATTTACCAAGTTGTAGAGTTCTTGTCATCGAAACTATCTAATATTCAGAAGCCAAAATGCTAAATTACCGACTTATGGAATTCTTCTCATTTCCTTTCTTTGATAATAAAGTACTGCAAGCTGCAGACAGAAATACCTAGAGCAAAGAGGTTATTGGATCACATGTGACATGACAGGCTAGTGCATGATAGTGACTAGAGAGTTATTGGCATTCATTTGCCTAATGTATAGCTCACAATGCGCCTGCACCTTCACAAATGACATTGGTTCGGAACAAGCCTTCCATCGTCTATCTTAGGTCATAATAGCTGAGACTGGAGTAGGTCAGCATGGAGTTGCAACTGCTACTGTTTGTGCCCAGTTTGGTTTAGAATGTGTTGTTTATATGGGTGAGCAAGAATGCCAAGGAAAAAGTTGAATGTCTTCTACATGCATGAAATCACTAAGAGCTGAGGTAGGATTGCTTATGCTTTGCCACTATGTTGCGGTGCCTAATTATTCATGTTCAATACTGTAGATGCTGCCTGTTAGCTCAAGAACTGCTACTTCCAAAGATGCAACATCATAGGCAAGTCTTAATCGGAGCTTGTTTGATTGTGTTTTTTCAAGAAAATGTATAATTAAGTCTTCCAAGTTGGAGATCTCTGCTTAGAGCTTCTTAAATGCATGGCGATGTAGAGCTGGTAAAACAATGTTTTGACCAAGTTGTCCATTTAGAACCTTGCATAATCTACTAGGATTAGCCCTACTTTATTGTAAGAGTCCTTTCAATTTCCTGTGAGAGCAAGTCTTCAATGAAAAACACAAGCTACAAGCTTAAATATATCTGCAACATGTTTGCAGTAGAGGCTATAGGTGTTAAAACTTAATCTATATGCATGTTACGTTACATAAAACTAGATGCACTTACATGATAATATCACGTGATAATATCTGGAGTTTCTTCCTGTCCAAGCATTTCGTGGGACAACAAATTCTATGCCTTTTGGTAGCATATGATGAATTGAGATTATAATAAGTATATTGGTGATGTTGGAAGCAAAGCAAGAAGAGAAAAACGTTGAAGAATTAAGTTATCAACAATGCTGACCCTTGATATTTATATTTACTTTTTTTTTGCTCTTATTTGTAAGGTCTAAGGATTAAGGCCGTCATTCTTCCGAATGTTTTCTGAGGTGTAGTTAAAATGCCACTCTCACAACGGTGTAGCACCATGTAACATGAGTCTTTGCAATTACGATTCATTTTGAATGAATATAAAAGGGATAGCCAAGGTCCAATTTTTAATGAATATAAAAGGGATAGGCAAAATTGTGAAAACCTATGTGTAAACTTCCAAAGAAAGCAGATACACTTTTCATGTCACTTGTGTAAACTTCAAATTCCATCTGGGATGCACCTTTAGCTTCGCGGTGTAGATACTAAGTGCAATGAACCATGTCTGTTGGGTCAGATGAAAAGGATTGCATTTTAAAATGTATTTAGCATCCACGTGTTTCCAACTGAGATGCACCTTTAGTTCCGAGGTGTACGTACTAGGTGCAGTGAACCATATCTGCTAGCTCAGTTGAAAAGGATTGCATTTTGGAATGTAACTGTTTTCAAGGGTTGATACCCCTGGCAAAGGCATTATAGTGTCTCAAGGTAGCTTCAATTATGAACATGTTCTTAATTATGATATGAACCTGCTCGAAGTTTTGCACCTATTCTTGTACTGGAGTATACAATTTATACAACTTATCCTCTACTCTAAGCGATTTAATTTCTCTCTTTGTGAAACTTGAACTAGCAAAATCGCCTATATCCTACTCATCATTCGGTGCATTTGGAGGAAATGTGGAACACCTAAAAGTCCACGGTTAATGAAACAGTGGTTTTAAATGTCCTTAGACATTTGCATGTTGCACATGGCATCTATGCTAACCTCCATGTTCGTTAGTGTTAGCTAAGAATTACGGCACACATTTCTTCTTTGCCTTCCTACGGACCACAATCACATCAAACAATGTCCTCTCAATCTTGCTAATCGAACCCAAGCAGGGCTTACTGCCAGTTTTTCTTTTTTTATACTCTAATCGACAGGTTTAGCTAATCCAACAATCCTGAACGTCCATTCCAGCCTCATGGGAGAGTAGAATGGGCTGAAACAACGTATCTATCAGTGATATTTTTCCTGAAATGCTCTAAAATTGTGATAAACGGCTTCCAAACTTATGATAAACTCGTTGGACGTCTCGAACCTGTGATAAACGATTTATGGAGCTTCCGAACCTGTGATAATAGAGTTGTGGATGTAATAGCTCAGGCCCGCCAGTCAAATAGGCTAGGCTCGTCTGTTTATCTAAGATAATGGGCTCTCTGGAGTGTTTATCCCTTTCTTCATTCTATCTATCTATCTAATTATAAGAAATTTGTGATTAGTTCTGATTATTAGAAAGTTCCTTTGGTATCTTATCTCTAGCTGAAAAACGTACATGTTAGTTACGTATGTGCTCATAAAAGGTAAGGTTATCAGTCTGGCCAAGGTTGATAACCAAAACTGTGTGACCGAGGCTGTAAGTTCGAGGCCATACATTTTTTTTGTTATAAGTCGAGGCAAAGACTGATAACCATCTTATCTGTCTTATATGGATGGGATAGTACTGATAATTAATTATGAGTACTCTGCCAGTACTAATAACTAGTTACCAGTACACCAATAATGATAACCAAAAAACAAGGACGCTCTCTTTTCACACAAGAGAGGTAATGTATTAGAAAAGAGATGTGATATGTGCCATGAAATAGCTTGCTTATGCATACATATATAACTATTAGGCAGAGGCAAATTTTACCAATTACTTGCCCAACTTACCTTGCGTAATGTTCCTTCTTCCCTGAAACCTTGATATCTCCTCCTTGAAAGCTGAGATATGCACAAAATTGACTCTGTCTGATACATTACATAGGAAAATGTCTGGTCACAGGCCATTCTGAGAAATTCGAACCCTGGCTTGCCATAACGGGCTTGCCAAGCCCTATCCCACGTAATGGCATGTAACTGAACGTTATCCCTATCATGAAGATGGGATTGCATTCATTTTAGTAAAAAAGTTCAAACACGAAGAGTAAATGGTTGATGAAGTTAATGATGACTTGGCAAGACTTTTTTGTTTTAAATTTGCTTGAAATGTTGGTCTCAAAGTGTTACGCGAATATTAAATATAGTCTAAGTCAATCAATGATGTTTCAATCCCACCCTCGTGATGTGAGCTTGCAATCTCCTTACTAAGATTTCATGCAACAGTGCAACAATAGTATAAGTCGTCACAATTCCCCCTTATAACCTGAGCTTGCAATCTCCCACTAAGATTTTCCACTAAGATGCTCGAGTGGCATTTGTAGTCCATTTTTTACCCTATTGTTTTACAACTTTCAAAAATAATGAATGATTGATTGGTCCTTGCAATATGACTGATCTATTCTCTAATGCCACTTTCCATCCAACCCCCAACAAGAAAACTTCTACAGAAGCAAGACATTGGGGAATTGAACCCCTAGAACAAAACACCCTTCTCTATCTCACCGTATATAATATATATAATATCTTCTATTATAATAAAGAAATAGTGTCTGTGAGTCTTCAACGCCCTATCAACGGCTCAGAAGGTGCCACGTGGCACGATATGGACCGTCCATCCTTCAAGCTCATTTGAACTTCATTTGAAAACTTTTTATGTTTTAGGAGGGATTTGAACCCTAATCATTGCCCCCCAAACCCCCCATCTTTACCACTAGACCAACCATTGATTCCTTGACATATAGTAAGGGTGAGGCCAAATCAAATCAAATAGTTTCTAGATGGCCCTAGCATTTTCTAGAATGTTTTAGAATATTCCAGATGCTGATGGATAGGCACCTCAAATCTAAAAATAGAAAGTTTTTTTAAAACTTGAAGATTAAAAATAGAATATTCTATATTGTTTTAGATGCTCAGAAATAAGCAGGTGAGTCTAAAAATAGAAAGTTTCTTTGAAATTTTACAAAAACTAAAATAGAATGTCCAATTCTAGAATATTCTAGATGCTAATGGGTAAGCACTTCAATCTAAAAATAGAAAGTTTTTTTAAAACTCTGGAAAAGGCTAAAATAGGATGTTTTGGAAGGTTCTAGAATGTTCTTGACGCTTATGGACAAGCACCTCAGTTTAAAAATAGAAAGGTTTTTGAAATTTTGTAGAAAGCATGATAGGTATGATAGCTATGATAGATGTATAGGAGATAGGTATAGGTATAGGTATGATAGGTATGGGTATAGGTACCATAGGTGTATAGATATGTGTATAGGTATCATAGGTGATAGGTATAAGTATGAGAC
>JAANSK020309152.1:0-19238 GCA_011763485.2 Isoetes engelmannii
CTGCCGGTTAAAGGGGTTAAACACCCCTGCTCGGCCATTACAGCCACAGTAAACTGGCTCGCCCTCCCGGGCTCGCCTAGCAGGGGTGTTTAACCCCTTCTCACATGCAGATAGCTCACCTTTCCCTTTTTGGATACTCCACTCAGTGAAGGGCTTATTTTATTGCCATGCCCTCAACTCTTCAAAACCAGCCTAAATATTATCAGGCAAACAACAGCTACAACTTCCATATATTCTACAAAAACTGTTTTTACATAGTTGAGAATGGAAATGCCATTCAACAGGGTTTATTGATTGCCTATCTAACAAAATGATATTAGCTTCTGAGAATCATAAGCATCTGGCTTGATAAAAGCAGCCTTATACTGCCTTGATGGGAGGAGGTTTAATGGCTGGCTTTTTCTTTATCCGCTGCTTCAACTCCTTTTCAATCCTTGTTTTGATGGCCTTTTCCTGAATTTGAAAGGCATTCAAAATTAGATTATATGTGCAAAACAAGTAATAACTATACAGCGTCCTTTAAGTATCAGTTTGTGATAGATGTAAAAAGCAAATTCAAAAGCCTTTTCAAACTATTGCTACAAGCAAAAACTAAATGTTACAAACTGATTAAATTCTATCACAGAAAAACCCACAAAAAAGACGGCTGTGTTATGCATTTGGAAGGGGAATAACTAATATTTAGCATGTAGCATTGGTTCCCAAACACCTCCCCATATCATGTGCCCACCCAATTTTCAGGCTTATGCTAGATGATGTGAAAGGAAATAATAATCATGGCCTGATCTCACCATAACATGGCATCCCTCCTCAAACTTCTCCAAGAAGCCACTGACCCAACGATCTGCATTCTCCACCCATTCACTATGGTGCATCTTGGCAACTGTATTAATCTGGCATAGCATAACCGTTTACTTTAGAAGACAAATACCAGCATACAAAGGGCGTAGCAATGCATGATAATTGATACCCTTTGCCCAACTCGTTCCTGCTGCTCCTTAACTTTCTGGCGTAGCTTACGCATCCCCATATTTACTTGTAGTTGTTTTTCCTGCAAAGTACAATATTGTCATAATCTCATTGAATACAGGGTAAGGTACAATTTGAAAAACACAATAACCAGGTAATTCGTCTAAAATCAGCCCAATCAGTAAGGTGTTTAATTATTCTCTAGGTAAGAAAAACCACTGACTCGTTCATAGAGTTATCTCCAATGGAAGTGGATATCAAGACAATTAAGGATTTATTCAAAAATCATTCCTCAACCAATTAATACGTCTCAGGCAGGCCAAAGATGTGACAGATATAAGATACAGCCATGTAAGTCTGCAACATCTCGTGGTTTCAAGGTATTAAAAGGCTAGAATCATTCAAAAGACTGAAATGTATGGGACTCGTATGAAACAGATCTCCATGCAAATATGCAGTAACAGCCAACATTAGCTATGTAAAGCTCAGACTATCTTCTGTTTTGCTAACCTATAAAGGCACAATTATCAAGATATTATTATTCTAGCCTTCTATGGTTTTGAGAAAAGAAAATCATAGAACTTGATCCTCCAGATGGATATGCTAGAAAGGCATGCAGTTCAAAGTGCGAACTAGGGAATAAGACCATAATTATGCAGCCTGGTCCACCATGTCATAGGAGTCCCAAATTAAATCCTATGCAAACCTTGACATAGCTGACACCCAAATCTTTCCTCGAGTATCCGCGAGCAAGGTTACGCATAACGTATTCGTTGTAGTCCTTGATTATACGCATTATCAAGTCAGAGGTGGAAACACCCTCAGTACGCTTTGTCTCCTTGAACTTCCCTGCAGCCTTAACCTGAATTTAACAACTCTAGTTAATCTCCCTGAAAAGAATCAATTTCATTAAAGTAATGAAATTACTCTAAACCAGCCGAAACTATAATCACATTGACCAAAATTGCTCGCATGGAACTACTTACAAACTCATACACATCTTTCCCAGCTCCACTTGTATCAGCATATCTGCACATTTAAACAGCAGGAACTAAACATCAATAGATTAAAAATTTCTAGCTACAGTTTTTTATGTTATGATCACTACATGAGCAATTCTTTCCTGGTTGAAAAAATCAAATACTATTTCGCGCAAGTGTTTCTTGCCAAGTCATATGCCTGCAATAGTTCTAGTTGCCTCTCCTGTTGGAAGATAAGGGAACTCCTCCCTTAAGGTATAAATAATGCATAGTGCCCTTAAGGTTCGTTTTTGTAAATAGATAGATTCCCAATTTCTTTAACTCTACTGTTCAGTCTAACACGTATTTCTATTCTTCGACATCTTTCAGAGTTATTTAGCTTGCTCCTTTTTTTTCAACCTTCAATTCCTTTATTTGCTGCCATTTTGCAAGAACTGCATATGTCCATTTCTCAGAATTCAAATATACTCTGATTTAATATAAATGTAGGAGTGTGTAGCACTGACTGGTTACTTTCTTCACTCACTCTCACAGAAAGCCCAAGATAATAATTAATTTTCAGAAAACATTGCAGCAGTCCCACATAACTTAAATGGCTCAACCTTCAAGAAATGCTTACGGTAGTGCATCATGTGCAACAAAATCTATTCGATGTTTATCGATGAATTCCTGATTGATCACCCAAGGCGCATCCTCAATCACTTCATCCACCCACCTTTATGAAGATCACACAACATATTTATTAAGTATGCTGCATAGAGTTTCTTAGATAGGCATGAATGCATCAGTAAACACAGCTTGCCTGCAGTGACGAAGAGATTCATAACGTTCAGCCTCTGTCATCACTGTTTTGCCCTTGTACATGTGAGTGGAGGCATCACTACAGCAACCGACAAGCAAATATGTGTTTGGAAACCTGCGCGTGACATCAAAACCACATAAATCAAGGTCCTAAAAGTAATTAACCCATTTCAAATTTTAGCAAAGGGGTCAGGAAGTGCTCACGATTTTTTTGCTTGCTCCAAGGATCTGGCATGCCCGAAATGGAACAGATCATAGATGCCATCTGCATAAACTCTAACAGGCCGATCACTACCAACAATTCCATCTGCAGCCGGTGGAAATGGATGGGGCTCATATCTAGCAGTAGGAGTATTAAACCCATCCTCTTCCTCATTGTCAACATCCTCGTCCTCGTCGTCATCTGGGACCTCAAATTCTTCATCTTCTTCTGTAACATCCTCCTCATATTCATCCTCTTCCGGAACTTCATATTCTTCATCTTCCTGAGTGGACTCAGAACTGTCGCTCAACCCATTTGGGTGGGGCTGAGTTTCTGCTTTATGCCGGACTCTTTTCTTAGCCATGGGAGTATCAAGATCCAGGGTGTTGAGAGGAGACGGAGCAATTTTTTTTTTTTGTTGGGTCACAACTGGATTTGCTCCTCCATAGCCGAGAGCTGGGTTTGTATACTGAAAATTTTATTTTCTTTTTCTGTGCGCGAGTATACTAAAAAGAGACCGTATTTTCAGAAAAACATTCATGGGACCCGGTATCCCATGAGGTATCAATAAAATCCTGGATATGGATTGAAGCCCTAGGGATTTGTGATTTCAATGTTTGAACAAAATACACTAGAAGCATTTTATTTTGTTTGATTTGTCCTCGAATCTATAGGTACAATTAGTTTTGTACTCGAATTTACAAAGTTTTGTCTCTCCTTCTTCTTCGGACAAAAAAAAATTTGTACTCGAATCTACAAAGTTGGACATTGTAGTCCAAGTTCAAGCCAACCTTAAGTTGAGAAGTCACCTCAATGTACATGAAGAAGAAAAAAGGAGGAAATTTTCCAATTTTTCTTCTAGTTTTACACCGACAATGTTTCACAGGTTCCCAATGCTCGCTAAACTGCCAGGAAATGTAAGGAGTTTCCAAGCACTTGGGGTCCCATACTAGGAATTGTGAGGAGTCTCCAAGCACTTGGGGTCCCATGCTAGGAAATGTAAGGAGATTCCAAGCACTGGGGTCCGACTTATCTTTATGCCTAGGCCCCAATCTAAAAAGCAAGTACACAGGGTTTACTACCTTTTGTCCCCACTTTGTTGGGAAGGAAACTGTATATGACACGCATTTGTTGCTGGATAAACTACATGTCCTTGCTATAGCTAAAGCATGACCAACAACGTGGCAACCAAGTGCAATGACAACTTAGTAGCAAGCAGCATCATCAATGTGAACTTCCAATGTCAATAGGTTTAGTTTTTTTACCTAGACAAGTAGTACTTTGTATGTGAACCGTTTCAAATCGTTCCAAAAAGTCTTGCAAGCACTAATTTATGCTTAGTAGCCCCTCTTAATAATGAGTAGAAAAATCTCTATGGATTTCATAAGCAACAAATATTCAAAATCGAGTCTTAATTAAAGCTATCGCCGTGGAACCCAATTGGGTTATGGGACCCATTACAAGAAGACGGGACCTAAGCCTAAACCATACCTCGGGGACGAAGCGCCATCACTAGAACAAAACATATACATGCAAGATGATCATTTCCTCCAATCTATTTTTTTAGAGTAGAAAAAACATGATGGATTGCCTCCTTAGGCTGAAGTGGCAATCATTATATACATGCAATGATCATTTCCTCCAATCTGAATTCTTTTGCTTGAAGTGGTTTTTGTGGGTTTAGTTCTCCTTTTCTTTTGAATTGTCCTTGTTGTTGTTATTCACTCGGAGGAAATGTGTTTAGCCAAGAGTAGTGACAATCATATTCTTATGATTCTAGTAGAAGCTTGGGAGTCATGAGATGGACTCTCTTTTAGTCATTAAAGTTTAGTTGTTTATACTTGACATGTTTTTATTACCCTTTCGTTTTGTAGTGGTTTGTTGTCCGTAGAGTCTCCTGTTCCAGTCCTCCCAAAAAAAAATTTAAGATAATAATGTTAAAGAAGGATATATAGATAACTAGATGTATTTTAGCGTCCGCGAGAAGCCAAGGTAATGAGACAAGACCCACAAAATGCTCTTCTTATCTTATGAGGCAATTAGTTCTTTCAAGTAGTCAATTTTGTTCTTAGGGTGTTGACATTAATTTCCTTTTACACGTAAAATATAATTTCAAAGTAACATCAACCTTGTTAATTTAATTTGTCGATTTGGTGGAAAATATTGTTGGAATTTGTTTAATTCGATTCCCTACGATTCCTACGATTTTGACGGTTTTAGTGGCCAAAAAACATTTCTTGATTCTCCAAAAAACGTAGAAGTTATTCTTCAAAGTGTCTTAATTTTTCTTCTTAAAGATCAAAATGGGAGGCCTGATGGCCTATACCCCACAAGTGACAAGCACCACCTGTTGAGACGGCCAATGTTTCTCCAAGGACCGTTGAACAACAGGAACTCAGCTGAAGACGCCACAACGTGGTGGTCGGTGGATTCTCGGAGACAGTGGGAGAGCTTCTCATTGAGCGCCTCCATGGTCAGGTCCTTTCTCGCATGGCACTACAGACACCATTGCACATTGTTCAAGCAAGTTGACTTGGTGCCTAACGCCACGACTGCCCTCGCATTGTTAAATTCACAGTGATAGACACATGAGTGCAAGATGCAATATCGAGTCAGAGCAAGCAGTTGAAGGGGACCACTATCTATGTTGTCCAGGATCTGTCCCCGGCACAACAGGAGTTCCGGCGGCAAGAGTTGGCTCAAGTCCGGAACATTCGTCATTAGGGCGGGGCCGCTGGGCTGGCGCGAGGGAAGTTGCGTATTTTTTGTACGGCCCCACCCGAGGTCGCAAATGTGATGCATCATGCCACGACCACACCTAGAGGTCCCTCTACTGCCACCACATGTGCTGCTACTCTTGCTGCAGCTCCAGCGACTGACCCTGCTAGTGCCTCTGCTCCAGTAATCCCCACCGTCTATACTACTCGCACTGCCTCAACTACTCCTGCTCATGCATTGCACAATACCTCCCTTGGGGCCACCGCCTCTCCTCCTGTAGCAGCATCGGGCTCTGACAAATAGAAATGTGTCCTCGTATGGTGTCTTGGAACTATAGAGGCTTTTCCTAGCCGAAAGGAGACATTCTCAACTCCATTGCTGCAAATAAGGGTATGAATTTCCTGAAGCAAACATGGGAACATGTAGGGCACATTCTGTCAGACCTCCCTGGTTACATGCATTGCTCAGTGTTTAATGAGTGCACAGGAAAGCGTGGACATGGGGGGTCGCTTGCTACTATTGTGCAACTTTGGTTCAGTCCATCTCCCTACACAAAACAGACAGACATAACCGCTACTTTTGAGTACAAGTGCAACATGGTAGTGGCCACCCCCACTTCGTGGCAGCATGCTACTTTCAACATGCCGAGAGTAACTTCTACAACACCCACTCAAATGTTATACAACTTTTTTTAATCTACAAACTTTATTTCCTTGTACCTCTAATTCAATCGGCTGCTCCATATAAATCTCTTCTTCCAAATCCCCATTCAAAAATGTTGTTTTTATGTCCATGTGATCGAGCTCTAAATCATGTTCAACTGCTAGACCAATCAAAGCTCGCAAGCTTGTTAGTTTAACCAATAGGGAAAAAGGTATCATGATAGTCCTTACCAAATTCTTGTATAAATCCACGAGCTACCAGTCTAGCCTTATATCTCTCGATTTTCCCATCCGCTCCTTTCTTTAATTTATAGATCCATTTACATCCTACTATATTTGTATCTTTCGGTCGGGGTGCGAGATCATAGGTACCTGTCCGCTTAAATGACTCCAGTTCTTCTTGCATTGCGTGTCTCCACTTATCTACATCTGACGAGTTAACAACTTCTTAATATGTTTTGGGCTCAATACATGACACAGATGGTCTTTTCCCGCGTTCTGGCTTCTCTAGTTCAAATATTACAGATTGCATACGTTTGCGGGTGCTCTTTCTATGTACATCCCTTCGATACTTTGACACGTCAAAAGGTGCTTCTTGTTTCAATCTTTCTGCATCAGTTCTACGACTAGGAGCATGTGCTTCTTCTACTGGCAAAGATTCTTCTATTTGATCCTCTTGCACTCTATCATCCTCCATCTCTAATACCTGTTCTTCTGGCTGTTCTGGCTGCTCTTGCATGGCAATGCTTTCTACTTCTTCAAGATTTCCTATTCCTCCATTTTGTGTTTCCTGAACTGGTATTTGCATGCCACGTGCTCCATTGTCGTCCTTATCATCATCGAACCAGCCCTCTAGTGCCCAAGACTGTATTTTCTCTTGTGACACATTCTGCTTGGTTGTCCTATCCTTATAAAGCTTACCTTCGTCAAATACTACATCTCGACTTACAAAAATTCTCCTAGTTTCTAGGTCATATAACCTGTATCCTTGTCCCCGTAGCTAACAAGATAAGCCTCCATACTTTGATCATCTAATTTAGACCGCAATTCTTCAGGTTAGGGCGACGTTCCCCAACAGGCAAGGTTGGCTATTTTTCTCAACCGTCCCTTCCCTTAGATCAAGATCAACAGGCAGGGTTGACTATTTTTCTCAACCGTCCCTTCCTTAGATCAAGATCAAAAGGCTACGTGAAGGTCCTTTTTAGGACACGTGGATAACTAAGGCTTTTAGTGTGTCACCCAGGGTTAGGCTGTTGCGCTAAAAGAAAAATTATATGCTTTCTCTCTACATAGTTTTGTGATGCTTCTAGCTCTAGGGATCTCATTTGAGGGCTTCACACTATCATCTTGATACTAATGTTGAAATGATATTATTATTACTAGATTAAATGTTTTAAAGTTAATACTACTTGTCTACTACATCATGCACATAGTTTCATCAAAAGTCCATGTTACGTTTTATGGAATGCACTAGTGGCTTTTACAAAGGGTTCATTGCAAGGCTCGGCCGCCCCCTCCCCCCCCCCCCCAACACGTCTCCTTGCATCTTGCCCTTACAGAGCATAAAATCCTACAAGAACATTTTATACAATACGAAAACCTGTTTTTGTAGACTAACATATAATATGCAGTTGGATGCTGTAGTTAAACCCCAGGCATTTGATGGGTCAAACACTTAGGTGGCTCTGTTCTTAAGGGAGGGTTGACAACCATTGCAAAAGAAGGGATGATACCATTGATCCCAAATTAGCAACCTCCCACATTATAGGTTCAATCCCTTTTTATGTGGAACTTCCTACCACAACTTCCAAATTCGGATGTGCGGGCCATGCCACAAAAGCAACATGAAACCTACTTTAGTATGTAGGACGAAACCTAATAGAGTCTACACTTTCATTTCTAAAACCCGATACAGAATATGGCCGGCTATTCAGCAACTCCACACGGCTTATACAAATACAGTAAAAGAAGAGAGCATTCTATTGCCTCACATGCTCGCCTATTCAAACATTCTGTATCCATGGAAAGGCAACCTACATACGTAGAAACCACTTACATTACATTCTACCTCATAGTCCAATCATATTTTGACATGTGGCAGTGGTTCTTTTAAGGAACATAAAGTAAATTTTTCATTTAATGTTTCTAGACATTTACCCAATGTTCCGCACGTTTACCCATCATTCTCCCGCAGAATGTAATGTAAGTGATTTTCACGTAAAATAAAATGTCACTTTAGGTGACATTATTATGTGTCAACAATGCCTCCGCGCTTTGGCATTGCTTCCACATGAGAATGTCACCTAAAGTGACATTCTTGTATACAAAAGGAACTCATGGCAACAAATAGCCTGGGGGATTCGAACCCCTTGGCCCCTGCGCATTGTGCAGCTCCAAGCAGCCTGGCCGCCCTTAACAAGTAGGGGACTATTTCCCATGCACATGCTAATGCAAAGGAATAAATGCTTTTAAGCTGTATTTTTCAATGTCATCATCACTTCATTACTATTCTTGCCCCATATTGTATCTCCAAGTAAGAAGACTGCATTTTATACATTATTTGACTGCTCACCTGTGTTTCACCTCTTACCCATCATTACACTTGATTGACGAGTTCTGTGACGCAACAATCAGTAAAGGCCAGCATAAATAAGTCATTCGTCTCCTACTCTGCTCGTACTAAAAACAAATGCCATTTATCCTTCTTCCTTTTCGATATCTATAAGCTGCCTCCATTACCATAGCACAGAAGCCCAAAGGCCTTCTTTTATCATGAAACCGTGAAGCACAAAACAACAAGAAAATGTGAATGGCATGCTTACATGCATCCCACGAGAATAATCTGCTCCAACTCTAATTTGCAATAGAGTTTTACCAAGAATTTAGGGGTTCCTATACTTGTACCACACGCATACTACCACAATAACATGCTCCAAATCGACACGGTTCTCCATAATGCCAGCAAAAAAGAAATAGTTCATCATAAGGCTAGCAAAAAAGAAAATATGGAAGAATTTATAAGGAAATCTTCACCCCGAAAAAATTATGCCGAGGAAATTCTGAGGCGGCCGTGCCAGATGAGGCGGCGCCGCCGAAGAATATATTAAGGCAGAATTTTCAAGGGGGATTCCCTTACGTAATCAAAGGAGAGCCTTAAATTTCCATTGATATTGGGCCATATGGCATTTCTCTTCCCTGTTTTCTCTGTTTTTCTCTGTTGTGGCAGTTGTTCTCTTCTGTTCTGGCGGATAGGCGAAGGATGAACTTTTTCTTCAATGATCTTTACCGGTGGAGTTTCGCGAAGCACATGCTTTTAAATTGACCTGCATGATTAAGAGAAGAAATCTAATTTTTATGTTTGTTTTTTTTCATGCCCTTGCCACATTTGTGCGCACAGAACCAAACCCTTGCCACATTTTGTGCTCACAGAACCAAATTCGTCGCCCATTTGCTAATCCTTTGGTCACGTGCAGTCTTTGTTTTGCTCACAATAGCATCCTCCGGCGTCCAAGCCATGGCTAGGGCGATTTAACTATCCCCTATTCCTCTTTTCTTGTCCATGGCTGTTGTGGTAGAAACCCTCATTTCTGTGGCTAAGTTTTTTGTTGAGGAAATGGATGAATCGATCATTCCTCACTAGAATGTAAGAAAATTCGAGAAAGAACCAGAGCCGGAATGGGCAGAAAGAAGCGGGTAAGCAGAAAGACGGAAGCGACGCCGCTCCGTAAAAAGAGGATCTCAATTACAGTTTTTAATTTTGAAGGAATATACACATAATTTAAGGCTCCCGTTGATTCTGAAAGGGAAAAGCAAATATATACTCTCAAATCCGACCTAGTTCAGCTTCTGAATCGCAAGAACAGGGCTGGGCATATGATTTTGGCTTCGTAATCCATGGGATATTAATCCCTGCGCACAAAAGAAAAAGGGGGGGGGAGGAGGGGAGAAGGGGTTAAACCCCTTTTATAACCCATTACGACAAATAAATGGGCGAGCCCATTTATTTTTTTCGTAATGGCCGAGAAAGGGGGTTTGACCCCTTTAACCGGCAGTTCCGAGGTAATCGTGAAGCTCCAAGAAACGCATGATCACTCCAAGAAACAGCATTCTGACTGCAAAGCAAGAGCGGGGTTTGTGTGGATTCACGAGGTCTTTCTGTACCGGTGGATTTATCTAAAGGTTCACACTGCAAGACAAGCGCATTCATGAATTCTTATCTATTTCCCTTTTTCTTGTTTTGTAGGAAGCTGTGGTCAAAGTTTCTTCTTCTTCTTCCTTCTTGCGTCTAGGTTATGGCTCATCTTGCGGGAGCATGAGCTCAGCTTTTACTATTTTTGTTTCTCATACATATCCCCTGTCGCATTTGTCTGTTTTAGGGTGGCTGCGGTTTTACTATGCATGCTTTTGTAGGAGTGGCATGTCGTCTCTTTGCTTTATAAGGATGATGGTATTCTTAGAATTTATGTCAATGTAGAGTAAAATTAGATGCATAAGATTCAGAATTTGTCTGTAAAAATCAGCACTTTTTAGGGGAACCCCCCTTCCTGAAGATAAAACGCCCTTCACGCTTCCTGAAGAGCAAAGTATTTTCGAAGGCTCCAAAGCTCCAAAGGAACAAAGCAAAGTTCCAAAGAAACAGAGTAGAGAGTTCCAAAGAAACAGAGCAGAGCTCCAAAGGAACAGAAGAAGAGAGCCCCAAAGAAAATAGAATAGAGCTCCAAAGGAACAGGACAGAGCTCCAAAGATTCCAAAGTAACAGAACAGAGCTGCAAAGAAAGACTTCCAATGTAACAGAGCTGTATTTCCGAGGCAGAGTAGCACAGAACTTATCTCCAGAACGCTACTCCCTGGTTATTAACGCTACTGCCTGGTTATTATGATAAACGTATCATATCTGTATATCCACCGCTCCACCGCATCATATCTGTATATAAAAATTCTGTGCTCAACAAGGTATCTTGCAGTCTACTGTGCTCAAGCAGGAACCAAGCAAGAGGCAACCGGATCTTGTAGGCCTGTCCAACCGGATTGAAGGGCTCCACCTGTGCTCTGCTCCATCGCCCTTGCAAAAAGGAAGGGGCGTGACCTTATCCTCGCCCTACAAATTAGGATAAAAAAATGGGAAAATTTTAAAAATGCCCTTATATTTTGGTGTATTTGCAAAAATGCCCCAATATTTTTAAAAATTACAAATTTACCCTTAATTTTTTGACTGTATACCCAAAACTCCAAGAACGGCTACCTGTTTTTCGCGGGAAGGAGCTTTTCGGCCATCAGATTGCATGAATTCAAGAAATTTTCCTTATTTCGGCATCAAACTGTGTGAAGCATCCTCATTTCGGCAAGAAATAATGTGATTCTTGAATGCTGGTCACCATTTCGGCATCAATGTTGAATCTATTATGCATTGAAAGGTATGCAATTCTTCCTTTACTTTCTTTTTCTACCATTTTCTTGCTTCTATAAAGTGCATATTGCTTGTCATGCTGCAGGAATTGCCCTTGTACATCATGCAATTGCTTAAAGGAAAGCAATTTGATTCCATGATAAATCTAAAAAATGCAGTTCGGGCAGAAGCTATTGCATGTTTCACTGAAATTAAAGTCATTGAGTCTGATAAATGTAGATACAGGGTGAAATGCACACAAGAAGATTGCGCGTGGCATTTATATTCTTCTCTAATTGGTTATGGACCGATATGTGAGATTCGAGCTGTAGGACAACATACTTGTGGTGGTATCCAACAATTGGACAATAAGGAAGCTTCTGCAAGCATGTTGGCCAGGAAATATCATGAGAAATTAAGGGAGCATCCTCATTACAAACCAGCAGAGCTAATAGATGATTTTCGAAGAGAAGCTGGTGTAACTATTACGTATAATGTGGCATACAGGGCAAAAGAGACAGCAATGAACCTGATTAATGGAGATCACAAGAGAGCATACAGAAAGCTTCCTGCATTTTGTCAAAAATTATTGGAAACTAATCCCGGAAGTAAGACTATTATTGAAGAGATTGATGGACGATTGTATAGGCTGTTTGTTGCTTATGGTGCATGTCTAACTGGGTTTTCGAGTTGTAGACCGTTTTTGGGGTTGGATGCTACTTTCTTGACAGGTAAATACCTTGGTCACTTAATTTGTGCTACAGGAATTGATGCTACATGAGCTCCTTATCCTCTTGCGTTTGGATTCATCGATAATGAGAATACCAAGAACTGGACTTGGTTTTTGATGCAATTAAGAGGCTGTCTAGAGGTATGTCCTAGTCTTACGTTTGTGTCAGATAGAGATAAAGGATTGCAGGAGGCACTATTTGCTGTTTTTTCTAACAATGCAAATGCCTATTGCATGAGGCATCTTGAAGCAAACTTGAAAAAGAAATGCAACAATACAAAAGTCCTGCATTTTTTCTAGGAGGCAACTAGAGCCAACACTGTTGTGGAATTTGATGAGCAGGTTTCTAATATGAGAAGAGTTAATAATGATGCAACAGATTGTTTAATGCAAGCTGCACCACCTAGTGCATGGGCTACCGCATACTTTCCTGGTCAACGTCTTGGCCATCTCACATCCAATATAGCAGAATCCTTGAATTCGCTTTTACTTGATGCAAGAGAAAAACCCATCATTGCAATGCTTGTAGATATTAGACATGCATTGATGGACAGGTTTCACAAAAGGGGAAATGAAGCTAGGCGAGAATTTTACAATGCAGGACAAAATGCTCCTTTGAGGTTTGTGTCTGATGAGGAAGAGAAGCACATAAGTGAAGCAGTGAATCATGCCAGGCAGTACAGAATTTTCCCATCAAATGACATTGTGTTTGAGGTAATCACACCGGAGCATAGATGACTTGTTGGTTTAGAAAACCAAACATGCAGTTGTTGTTCTTGGCAGCATAGGGGAATTCCTTGTGCTCATGCAATAGGAGCAATATTATGGTTGAAGAAAAAACCACAAGAGTTTGCAAACCCATGTTATTCTATTAAATCATGGTGTGATGCTTATGAGGGTGCCATTTTTCCCTTTGAAGATGTGCTAGAGGAGGAGGAAGTGGATATGAAGCCTCCGGCAACCCGTAAACCACCAGGAAGGCCAAAGAAGAAGTGAATTCGTATAGAAGATCGTTTCAAAGAAATACGTCCATTAAGATGCTCAGGATGTGGCTAGTATGCACGACATAACCGCAAAAGCTGTAGGAACTCAATTGCAGAATAAGGTATCTTGTGCTTCTTCGTATTTAATTGTTGACTTAATATTAGTTGCTTAAAATTAGTGGAATTATTGGATGCAGATGTACAAGATGTAAGCAGGTTGTCAATTTTGGAGCAGTTTAAGACTATTCATTTTGATTGGAGTAATTTGAGTTTATTCATTTCAATGAATAACAGACACTCTAAACTAGATGTGAAGTTCTAATTAGGCTTCAAAGTCTGATTTTCAGATTTGTCATGGAAAGCTTGTATGGAAAACTTGAAATTTGATTTTCAGATTTATCATAGAGCTAATCTAATTGCGGTGACATAAAATGCAAGATTGGTTTCCCTGGGCTTCTGATTTATGATGTTGTTAGGCTTTGTGTAATAATTCATGTGAATTTCATCTACTTGGAAAACATTGGAAGACAAGGGAGAGTTACTATTCTCGAGACTGTTGCAAAGGTCCAACTGTGCATGATCATGTTGAATTTCGAGCTGGATATCTTGATTTTTCAGATGTTCAAAAATACTAGTTGTTATAAGAGTTGCTATTGAATGTTTCTGTTTGGCCTTACTTACAGCCATTGGTTATTGCTGTGGAAGAAAACATGACAGTTTTGGATGATACACCTGAAAATCTGGGATTTTATATTGTATGTTCTGATCATTCTCTTAATTCTCCTGTAATACCTCTTACAATTTACCTGGAACTTCTGTTGGTGGCTCTAGGTATTGATCCAAAGTCTAAAGATGGTTTTCTGATAAGATAGGTTACAACAGTATCGATAGCTGTGTTGCAATTTAAGATCTTGGGACCCGCTTGGGACCTGTGAGCTTGTACTGGGTTGCCCGGATCATCTCATATCATCTCTAGATGGTTTTCTGATAAGATATGTTACTTACAACAATATCGATAGTCGTGTTGCAACTTAAGATCTTGGGACCTGTGAGCTTGTACTGGGTTGCCAACTACTGGGAAGCTCTAGGGGGGTGATCTCTGCACACAAATCTGGTATTGATCCAAAGTCTAAAGATGGTTTTCTGATAAGATAGATTACTTACAACAGTATCGATAGATGTGTTGCAACTTAAGATCTTGGGACCTGTGAGCTTGTACTGGGTTGCCCGGGTTATACTGGGAAGCTCTAGGGGTGATCTCTGCACACAAATCTGGTATTGATCCAAAGTCTAAAGATGGTTTTCTGATAAGATAGGTTACTTACAACAGTATCGATAGCTGTGTTACAACTTAAGATCTTGGGACCTGTGAGCTTGTACTGGGTTGCCTGGGTTACTTACAACAATATCGATAGCTGTGTTGCAACTTAAGATCTTGGGACATGTGAGCGTGTACTGGGTTGTCCTTTTTCGTCTATTAGTCCTAATGGGCCTCCCATGTCTCCTGTACAGTCTTCTCCCACAGCTCCGTCTGCGCCTATTACATCTTCTCCCGTGCAAGTTCCGCTCCCACTATCAAGTGTTGATAAGTCTTGCGCTGATGCGATGCCTGCGCCAACTGCATCTCCCTCTTTGCAAGTTCCAGTCTCAATGTCAGGTACAAATGAGTCATGTGTTGTTGTTTCATCTGAGGCACCTCAGCCCTTCTTCAGTCCAAGATGAAGGGGCCATTGGTCCTATAGCTATGGTGATGTCGTCAATACAATCTCAAGAATCTTGACAGGAGGTACATTGGAAGAAGACTGCCAGAAGAAAAGCTGCCGCCCCCTATGATCCTACTTGCAGAAACAAAAAGTCTGGTCCTCGAAGCATTAGTTGGTATGATAATCAGGTGTTTGTTGCTGATCCACCAGTTGTGGACAACGTTGTACAAGAGAGGTGATTAATCCCTCTTTACAGATTATGATCCTTTAGGAGACTGAGGCCTCCAGGTAATTTTCCTCAGAGGGTTCTTATTCCCCGCTGGGTTGTAAACCTGCACCTCGGAATTGTGTACTGGTTATTTTGATCTTTTGGTGAATATATGTCTGACGTCCTTTAAAAAAAAAAAAATCTCATATCATCTCATGTGGAATAGCCGATTAATCCAATTTCTGGTTTACCATTGACTTTTCGGAGTAAGTAGCCATCGTAACAGGAGCAGAGTGTAGCAAACATCCTATGGCAAATTCGCCCACAACTGTGGCAAAATATAGCACATAGAAATTCGTCCGCAACTATATAAAAGTTGGCCGTTCTTGAAGTGTTGTGTGTACGGGCAAAAGATTAGGGGTAAAACTGTAATTTCTGAAAATATTGGGGCATTTTCGCAAATACCCCAAACTATAAAGGCATTTTTAAAAAATTCCCTAAAAAAATTGGCAAACCATGGGAATGATAAACTTGCAAATACATTAAAATTATAAAAACTAGACCTCTAAATAGAAACAAGCTTCTCAATAAACGTATGCAATTTCATTTTATATTGCGGGAGGGATATCCTCCCAATGGTCGAAACTATGATTCGTGACGCATATCGTATGCTAAATCGTATATTTTGCCATGTTTGAGCAGCTTAATTACACACACCAGGGGAATTTAATTGATGATATCTTGAGAACACACGGGATTTGAACCTGTGCTATTACCTTGTGTTCATGTACCCATAGGACAGGCAGATGTTGTGCATGATGGCCCAAAAAGTTTAAATATTAAAACGGAACATGATGACATAATGATAAGGAGAAGTGATATACCCCGAGGTTGGAATTTGAATTAAGCAAGACTACGTAAAAATGAGAACTGCATTTGTCTTGCCCCACATGGTTTTCTATCTACCTATGGTTTAAAAACCAATTTGTTAACGAATATCCAATGTTGATGTTAGTATGTTTTAAAGGGTGATCTGTCAGTTGTTGCCCCACATGGTTTTCTATCTCTACCTATGGTTTAAAAACCAATTTGTTAACTAATATCCAATGTTGATGTTAGTATGTTTTAAAGGGTGATCTGTCCGTTGACATGTTGACAGATGTTGATAGAACCTAAATTTTTCATTAAATTAATCTCACTTTGCCATAGTTGCCAGGCTTCTCTATCTAGTATATTGCAATTTTCACATGTACTATGCATGATCAAAAGTGAAGTTCCTCCTTGCCCACAAACTGTCATTCTAACTGGTTGAGAATAAGCTACAGTTAAACTCCTTTTCCACTGACACAAATGGCGCATGACTGCAAATTGTATGTAGTGTTACGCCATGTGCTAATTGTGCATGTAAAAGAGATGTTAACAAAGCCGTGTCAAGTTCCAGAGGAAAGATAAGATTGGAATACGTTATAAGTATCTACTCTCAACTTGGAAAGAGTGAGGATGAAATGAAGATATTTGGGGCCAATACCTTAGTAACTAGAAGTCTTAGCATTCTTTGACGATTGGCATGAGAAACTATATTCATCAGATTTATGTACTCGGTGGCAACTCGTGGCTGCCGCCACTCGTTGGCCACCTCGTGGTTTTACAGGGCATAAAACCCCGCTGCCCATCAATTACCAAGCGTAATGCATAGTTGGGATGCAATTACGTTGAATAGAGTAGCTTAAAACTGACATTTTACATAAAATAATTTTACATAAAATAATTTTACATAAAATATCATTCCATGTTATAATTTACATATAATTATGGAGTAATTGCACCCAACCATGCATTACGTATATGGAATCTTTTTGCACAAGGGGCGAAGTTTTGCCATGCTTTGTTACCCATTTTGACTCCACTTTGGTCACAATCCGTACGTTTTTTACTATTTGTTCTATCAGACAGAATTCTAAATGGATTATGTGGCTATGTATAAAGTTACCACAACACTGTCTTATTTCCCAGGTGCATGCCTTGAAAAAGATTTAATATTCAATCACTGCGCCCACATAAATTTGCCCTTTATAATGTGAACAAAGACCACCCTTCAAATGTGAAGGTTAATATGCAAATTATTAGGACACCATTGCATTCCTTAAAGATATCTGTCCTAACGTGGATAAAAGATATTGCATGTTCTTCAACATTCAGCATTGTCTGCAAACTATTTGCATCCATGATGCTTAGGCACACAAGTTACAAAAGGCTGTTCAACATCGCGCAGCCTATTTAAATTAAAAGACATAGCACTGTGCTTTACTTGGCTTGACAGACCAAAGGCACAGACCAACACACTAAATGGACTACTCATACTTGTCCAAACCAGACGAATTGACAATAGCAGACCTTCTGAAATAGTCCTTGGCATTTACTTCTGTTACAAATACATTCTATAAGTTAGAATGTGATAATAAAGTCCAGACTTTATAGGCAACTAGAATTAACTACTCTAATTGTCATGCCAATTATAGCGCACCATAGAATTAGCTACTCTATGATTGGTGTTCTATGATTGAAAGAGATTAATGAAAGATGATGCTAATCCAAGTGATGGCTTACAATAGCCAGAGCCAATAATGGATGAGTGGCCGAGAATAGATCCTGGGATTTATAAAGGCATGGCCTGAGAACAATGGACATCATGGATTGTGTGGATTGCATCATAGTTCAGGGGAGGAACTAGCGGCGGAGTCTGGGACTCCTAGCGGTTACTTCTGCATGCAAAGAAGTGCTAGTTCCGTGGTCGGGTGGTTGAACTTTGTCTTATCTCTTGTGTTTACCTATATCAATAAGAATCCTTCTTGGTGTGTCATTTTTCGTTATCTTTTTGCCTGCCTACGCTCACCAAAATGATTAAATAGGCCTAAGTCTGGGAATGTGAACATAAACCCTCACTTGTTTAAGTGTCTACTGCATACCTTCTGATGGCAAACAACATAAGGACTCTGCATGCTGCAAGTCGGTCTCCATTATGACTGGTGTAATCAAATTCTCTCCAAGAAAAATATTTATGGATTAAAAACCAACAAAAGGTACTTTTTTTCTAGCTTATCACTATCAAAATAGCTGGCAATAATTACTCCTCCAATGTGACGGTTTGACACAGAAAAATAAAAAGTAAAGATAAGAATCATGAGAACAGATAGATGAACAGGAAGAAAATGGGGAAAAAAAATGGATGCAGCAATTAAAGAGTACTGCATATCAGCGGTACATTAGATCTGACCTAGAGGAGCTCAGAAGTGTAAGGCCAAACAAATAAAAGGAAAGCACCATGCTCTGGCCTTAATGCAAATGTCATATAGGTCTACAGGAATCGAAGATGAGAAGCAAGGTATGAAACAAAGATTTTTCTGCTTACCTTAGACGCAGCTGCTTGAACGAAGACAAAGGCAAGCTCCAAGGCCCACGTCCGACAAATCTCCCAAACCCTAACGACAATATTGTCTTTCAAATATGAGCACAGATTTTACAGCCGAAATATGTAGAAGACTTTACATCACAGGGCATAGCAGCAGACATACCAAGAGCTATGGATAGAACATCGATACAGCCCGTCGAAGATCAAAACACCACATTAGTCTAATGCTGGCAAATGCTTTCACTCCGGATTTGCTCGCCGCTGTGGATCTCTATCGGTTTTGCTCGCCGTTGAAGACGGAATCGTGCCAACAGACGCTGCAGATTTCTCCCGGTTTTAAATTCACACGTGTCATTTTCTAAACATTTTAGATTGCGGCGTAGGAACACTTCTGTAGGAATGACACGTATAAAAACTAGTGAAAAGCACGTTTGATTATTTTGCATAGAAATTTGCAAGAATACTCATCCTTGAATTCAAATATATC
>JAANSK020309263.1:0-30455 GCA_011763485.2 Isoetes engelmannii
GGGTATGAGTGGATATCCATAAACGTCCGGACGGTTTTGCCCCAGTGGTTAAGGGGATATGATTAAGATCGTCACAGTGAACAAGTAACAATGAATGAAATAGGCTGCCACACTATTCCGGAAGTTGCCATCTTCTTCTCAAATCTGATCCTTTGCCCCCAAATCAGCCTTATCCTCTAAAACCCTAGACAATAATGAAATAATATTGTGACATCAAACAATAATCATGAAGCTGGCAAAGCTTAGAACAAGCTCAACCCACCAGACAACTCTCCATAGCCCAGTCATAAAATACAAACTGTGAGGAGACACATAGTATACCATCAACAGTACTAAGGAATTGACAAACCATTATGCAATGGCCACAAAAGAAACCTAGGACTGGATGTGTATTTTCAATTTATACCATCTTCGTATAAAAAAATCTCATGCATCAGTTGTTTTGCCTAAAACAATTTAGTCTATTTCAATGACATACCTGGGATTGTTGCTTCACAGCCTACATTAACAGAAATGGAATAGAAAAATGAAAATCAAATCCTGACAACTTCGAGTTTGGTCAAAAAGGCCTTGCAATCAGTTACAAAGAATGGTTAAAATGTAAACTTCCTTATGTCAAGACGCGTGCCTATGTTATGGTTGAAATGATTCGGCTCATGAGAATCAAATCCTGACAACTACGAGTCTATGCTAGTTTATTACATCGTTGTGTAAGATATATGACCATTTTATAACAAAATAATGGCATAAAATAAACAAAACAATGAGAATATATATGTACTTTTGTGACATCTCATCTAATATGTTTACGATACATCTATATCAATGTCTAATGTTATGACAATATTATACAGAATTAAGCAAAATTTTGAATCAATTTTGTGATACATTTATGTCCGAATGTCATGGTTTGGAAAAAAATCTCGACCTGAACGGCATGAAGGCGCCGTTCTTGGCCGGCTAGGGGCAGCAGCCGTCCTCCCCTTCTCCAACCAGCACAGCGGTTGAATGCAGAGGAAATATAAGGGTTTGGAGCTAGCAGGGCCAGGGATCTCATGTCACCAGAAGAAGTAGAAGAGAAGATCTGTTGGAGGTTTCCAAATTTCTTCTTTTCGGTGGAGGTTTTGTAGCAGGTAATCCTCTAACGAGGTTTGTTCTTGGTGATTATCACTATGTCTCTCTTGAATAGATACGCCGAAATGGTAGATCCATCTATGCTAGATGCCGGCCTATAAGGCGAAGAACAAAATCTGCAAAACTACTGTGAAAAAGAAAATTTGCATTTATTTTCCTGCAGGGGAAATCACAATCTCCTCCTTTGGAAAGAAATTTATCTCTGGCCTTTCCTTTCTGCTCTTTCTTGCTAGTAAGAAAATCTAGGTTCTATTACAGATGATTTGAAAGATTCTTTATCAGAAGAATTGAAGAATTGCAATCTTGGGATGAGCTCCTAGAGAATGGGCTTTGTTCTTAAATTTTTTTTGTCAGTGCAAAGCTAGGGACCTTGTACTGCAAAGCAAGGTTGTCTCAACGATGCATCAACATACTCGTGGATTCCTTAATTTTGTGGCCTTTTATTCTCCAACGTGATATGTATCATTTCAGGAGCTTCTTGGTTACATTGAATCATCAGTTAGACACTGGTTACGATGCGGATGGGATTTCAAGATTAGCAGCTATCAGAGCAATTTTGGACTTCATCTATATCTGATTTTTAGAGCAATTAAGCTTCTGCAAGAACAGAATGAAGATGTTGAGATTCTCTTATAGTAATCTTGTTCTTGTATTGAAACATTGTATTCTTTTACATATAATATAAATATACACTCGTTTCCTCAAAAAAAAAAAAAAAAAAAGAAGTCATGGTTTGATTTTTTTTTTTTTTTTTTACAGCTTTAGATCTATTTCTTTGTCATTCTATATTTACGCATGCCTTTCTTGCACTATCAGTTTCTAGCTTACAATCAACAACATTTAAGAATTATATGATTCTTAGAATTCAATTTACTCAAGATCACAATACCTGATTGTACAAGAAGAATAGCATCGATCCGAGCCATCGGATCGAGATTCTGGAAGGGGGCGAGCATGCATTGCATGCATTTCTCTGGTGGGAGATCGCTATTTTAGGCGTGGTTTTTCAGCAGCATCTCATCGGCGCTTCCTCGTCGTCTATCAGCAGTACCATGTTTTCTTTTCTTCTCTTTGAACCCAGGCAAGGGAGGGGCTTCTCTCTGCTTGACTTGAACAATTTGGCGTATCTTTTCATGCTATGGCATGTTCCTTCTCAGCTTGACCTCTTCTTTAGCCTTCATCCTTTGATCCTCGTCCTCGATCCCGTTTGCTAAAGAAAGTTCTCTTCTTGTCGGAAGTTTTTGTCATTTTCATGCGAGTCCCATTCTAAAATAGCATCGATCCGAGCCATCAAATCGAGATTCTAGAAGGGGGTGAGGATGCATGCATTGCATGCATTTCTCTGGTGGGAGATCGCTATTTTAGGCGTGGTTCTTCAGCAGCATCTCATCGGCGCTTCTTCGTCGTCTCTCAGCAGTACCATGTTCTCTTTTCTTCTCTTTGAACCCACCCTCCCCCCTTAATTTATTGTTAATGTAGTTGTCGCGTGGCATGCGTGACCAGCCCCTCGCTTTTCGAGGTTTTGTGGCGTGGCACGCCTGAATAGCCCCTCGCTTTTCGAGGTTTTTGCTTTTTTTTACTCTTGTGTTTTAGTGTTGGTGATGTGCAGGTACAGGTTAACAAGCGGTAGCACCTTCGACTTCTCCATTCGTGGGTTTTTGGGAGCGATTTTCAACCATACGTTTGTCAAAGCCCCTTGTCGAAGGCTTATCACTAGGGTTTTTCCTCGAAAACCCGAAAGGGCGGGGTTTTTTAATCCCGATGATAGCTTTCGGCGGGGTCCAAGTTCTATAATTGGATATTCCCTTTATTTTTTCTTTATGGGTAGTTCACATGTGTGCGGCTACCCACTATCCACCATTGTAGAAAATCTGCTGAGAGATGAATGAGAAGCCTATGTATGGAGTTTTTGTCGTTTTCATCCGAATCCCATTCTAGAAACCTACATACATGCACATGTTACTAAGAAGGGTACATTGTATTTAAAGTGAAACCATTTGGTTAATGTAATCTGCAAAACCTAAATTCTTCAAACTTACAACTTTAATGTTCGCATTACAAGTAGAAAGACTGTGAATTTGAGCCATGGCTAAGCCCCAGATAATAATATACCAGCATATAATCAGAGCACAATAAATGTTGAAATTACGGAGATTTATGCTAAAGGATCACAGTTTTATGCCATTTAAATCTTGAGAGAGACAACTTGTGAAATACATGCACACAAGCTATTTCCACAGTGACTGGAGTTTTAGAAATGAAGCTAGCATAAATAGGTTCTAAATAAAAAAAAACCGACTAGAAGTGTTATTAAATCATGTCAAAAAATGCATAGCATCCTCTCACATATCTGTGAAATCTTCCTTAAGTCGAAGCAGAAAATATCACTCGAGCATCATTAGACAGCCTAGTGCAAGAGCTCCTTACCTACCGCCATAGAAACCAAGGCAAATGTTAGAACATTAGAAGGAATGGAAAGGCAGGTGTCATTGTCTGCCCTTCCAGTTGTTATCTAACCAACACCAGGATCAAAGTTCATATGCAAGCTACGAATACCTTAAGAAAATTACATTAATAATTGAGCACAAAATGAGCGGCAGATATAAGCCATATAGATGTTCACATTTGCTTGCTAGTTTAGCAAAGTGAGGATCAAGTTCGGGAGCAATTTTTAGTAGCGGTCTAGACATTACTAAATCAGCAAAATTTAGACATTACTAAATTAGCAGACCTGCTTACATAAACGATAAACCTCTCAAGGAAATTAACCTTAAACACCCAGAATGCGCATCTTTACAGTTAAAATTACCTTACATACTAACGGTTTTAAACTGCATCATAAATAATGTATGTAATCAAATATCTACTAACAGACTTGAGTTCAAGTTTAGAGTGACATTCAAAGCTGTTGTACAACTTACTTGTAGGCTCAGCAACTATGGCACAAACATAAAAGCAAGACTCTTGTTAGAGGAAGATTACTCCAAGCATAGAAAAGGAAGATATGTTGAAAATAATAAAAGGCAACCAGCACCATTCATGATCTCTAAAATGTTATTGCAAAGTAATTTAGCAATAGAGAAATGACGAAAGGTAGAGATAGTGCAATGATGCAACGAGAATTCATCTCAGTTCACCTAAGGTAAAAAGTATAGATAATATTATATCAGCGACAAAACCATGTTGAAACACGCAATAGATATATAAGACATTAAGAAAATGCTTCATAAGGATCTACGAATCTCTAAACAATTTGACAAATACCATTTGAACATTTGATTCCTCTACTGTTAATAAGAAAAAAAAAGAAAGCAAAGGCTTTCAAGACTAACATGTTTAAGCTTGATTAAATCATAAGAGGCTCAAAAAATCCAAAATTTTAGCTTCTATGGAAAAGACGGAATAGAAAATTGGATACCTTAAAAAGACACCAAGAAAATGCACATCGATCATGATAGATGGATCTCGATTTCCAAAGATAAATGTTTTGCAGAGACTCAAAACTTCAAGATTAAGATAATCACGGTTTGATTTAGTAAACACTAGCCCCTCCTTTACGGTCACCATATGCATGATCTTGCTTGGTGCAAAATGCATGTGGTTGAACAATCTAATTTCTTGGTACCTTAATAGGCCCAACAATGTCCAAAACAACCACAAATTTATACAACCCAAAAAGAGGAAACCTTTTGAAACTTTTATTAGGAAGACTTGTTCAATCTCTTCCCAGATCAATCCTCTAGTTTCTTACACTTCTATTACTAAAAGAATAGATAGAGAAAGATCAACAAGAATAAAGCAAGGACAGGTCCATGCATAAGTTGCATTAGGCACAGAAAAAAAAATTTAAGAGCAAAATATGAAGTCTTAACTATTGCACATTGTAGTTGCAAAGGCAAGTATATAAAAGATCAACCACAAATGACAAAGAACTAGACCTGCAAGTAGAAAAGAATTACTTGAAAACTTACATGCAGACCAGCACATAACGATTTTCATTTTCTTATAAAAAAATCCATCAGCAAAAGTGATACGAAAAATTAACAACCTGCAAACATGATAAGAAAAACCAACGTCATGACAAAAAAGACATCACATTCAAGGGCCAGCTTCTAAAAGCTCGCCATAAACCATCCTCAAAACCTCTAGCACATGGCATCTTCAATAAAAAAACGTTGAAAAAGCATTATTGCTAGCGATCGCATAGTTAAGTGCAGGAGGAGCATTTGGCAATGTCATTTATAAAAATTAGAAGATAAGATAAGATAACATAACATTTTTATCGTCCACGGAGGCCTGTTGGCCTATGGGACCTGTACAAGAGGAGCATCATGCCCATTATGGCACGGATGAAAAACCCACAAGGGAAAAATCGTGGCCATAATGGTCATGCTGATATACAGAATCACAGCATTACGAGTGCCCCGGACAAAGTCATTGTCGCTCGTCCATCACCTCCTGGATGTAAGACCCAAGAGTTCCCACGGCGTTGGTGTTGAGCAGGAGATAGAGTACCTGGCTTCGTATCTCCAGCTGCGGGTACCGTTCTCGAATTTGCTCATAAGCGGGGCAAGTCTGTAAGGCATGTTGTTTGTCCACAATGCTGTCCTGGCGGAAGCTCCGGCGTGTTCTACTCTCGCGTGCCTCCTTTGTCCATCTCCCTGTCTCAATGCGGAGGTGGTGGCCTCCTGTGCGGATAGGCGATCAGCCGACGCTTCTTCATAGAGATGGAGGTGAGCATGTATTGCTGGGGGCCTCGGGCGAGCATGGGATTAACCTGTTGTCTGTAGTGCCCAAGTTTGACCTATGACAGAGCCTCGCTGTCCCAGAGTTTGTCCAGGAAGCAGGTGTCAAGATAGGTCTTCAGCTCTTCATGTTCCTGCTTCGTGCGAACCCGCACGCACCATTGTGGCTGGACGTGCCACTGTGCTAGCCACTACGTCTGTTTCTCCTTCAACAGGTTAACTATCTGATAATATGATGCATCAACGAGGCGACCATTCCGCCGTGCTGGGCCATCCACTGCTCCAATTGATCTATGTAAAGCCCGAACAGTGTAGGCGAGAGAGGGCAGCCCTGTCGTACCCCAATTATACTGCTGGGCACTGATTGTCCGGAGAGTGTGAGGTGCCTGTAACATGCCTCATACAACATGTAGGCTGCATTCTACAAATCTAGCGCTGTGCCGAGCTCCTGCAGTCTATCCCACAACTTGCCTCGAGGCACGGTGTCAAAGGCCTTTGCGAAGTCCACGAAGCAGCAGTACAGGTCCCGGCGTCGATTTCTGCTCTCTTCAATGATTGCCCGTAGGGCGAATAGATGATCAACGGTGGAATGCCCGAGGCAGAAGCCCACCTGGGTGAGGGCCCTGACCCCCGTGTCCTCTGCCCATGTCGTTGTGCGCTGCTCAATTATTGTAGCCAGGAGTTTCGCAAACACCAAGCTCACCATTATAGTGCGATAGTTAGCCGGGCAGTTTGGGTCGCCGGTCTTGTATATGGGCACCACTCTGTTGCAAGTCCATTGTGGTGGGAGGCCTTACTGCAATGCGCGATTCAGCATAGCTACCAGGATCGGCAGTATTGCTTGCCCGACCCATTTGAGGAGCTCATCTTGACCATCCAGGTCTGCTGCCTTTCCGTTGGCCAGGTGCTAAAGACCCATTATCACATCTATCTCCGCGATGTTTAAGGGCAATCCCTCCTGTGGTGATACCGACGTCTGTCTGCCTTGAGGATCATACAATTGTTGCAGATACTGGATCCATTGTTCTGCAGTGATGTCTCCTGCTGGATGGCGTGTCTTTCTAAGCACCTGCTGCCAAAATTTCCTAGGGTGGCGGTCCAGGAGCCCAAACATCTGGCTCTGTCACTCTTCCAGATACGTGAGTTGTCTACGGTACTGAGAGATAGCCTGGGGGCGCTAGATGGGATCAGTGACGTGCCGGAGTTGACGCTTCATTTCACGGCATTCGTCATCGAACCAGCAGTTGTAGGGAAAAGTGGAGGTGCTTCCTGCCCCGTGCGATCGTCCCCTACCGAAGCATGTGTCTGCAGCCTCCCTGAGCACCTGGATCAGTCGGGTGATCTGCCGCTCCAATGTGAGGAGCTGCAGTATCTCCGTCAGGCCATGTTCGACTGACCAGGCATAGTTATCTGCTCCCTCATAGTCCATGTGCATCTTGGGTTGCAGAGGCGCCGAAGGCACCATCGATTGATATGTTTGGATAGCCACACTGAAGAGGAGGGGCCGGTGGTCGGAGTCCACCTCCTCCTCATCGAACGCAGTTCTCGCGTGCAACCGCGTGAGCCCAAACATCTGGCTCTGTCGCTCTGCCAGATACGTGAGTTGTCTACGGTACTGAGAGATAGCCTGGGGGTGCTAGATGTGCCGGAGTTGACGCTTCATTTCACGGCATTCGTCGTCGAACCAGCAGTTGTAGGGGAAAGTGGAGGTGCTTCCTGTCCCGTGCGACCGTCCCCTACCGAAGCATGTGTCTGCAGCCTCCCTGAGCACCTGGATCAGTCGGATGATCTGCCGCTCCAATGTGGGGAGCTGCAGTATCTCCGTCAGGCCATGTTCGACTGACCGAGTATAGTTATCTGCTCCCTCATAGTCTATGTGCAACTTGGGTCGCGGAGGCGCCGAAGGCACCACCGATTGATGTGTCTGGATAGCCACACTGAAGAGGAGGGGCCGGTGGTCGGAGTCCACCTCCTCCTCGTCGAACGCAGTTCTCACGTGCAACCGCGTGAGGAGGTGCAAGTGTTGCTCCTCCATGAGAACATAGTCGACCACACTGCGGTCGCCACTCTGGTTCTCCTGCCGGCAGGTGTATTGGCCGGATGACGGCCACTGGGTCAAGCCATTGCAGATCACGAAATCAAAGATACTCCCGAGCAGGAGGAGCTGCCTTCCATAACGTGTGACCTATGGGTCCTCCGACAGCCTGGGAAGACGTAGCTCCGCTGGGTTAAGTTGCAATGCATCCTCTGCCAATGGGTCAAACGTCATAACCTGGCTCCTGTGCGTGCATTGAAGTCCCCAACAAGCATGACCTTCCCTGGTTGTTGGTACTGTTGTATGTCGTCGTACAGATCGACATATGGCTCCATCCTATCGACCTCCTAATGAGTAGTGTAGAAGTTACTCTTTGCATGTGGGAAATAGCATGCCACCACAAAGAGGGGGGACGCGCCATCACCGGGCTTTATGCGCACCCACAGGTACCGGTTGGTGCTGGTATTTGCTGCATAGGGAAACAGACCGCATCAATGTGGTGCGGTAGTAGCACGCGCCGCCTCCATGTCCGCGCTTCCTTGTGCACTCGTTGAAGACGGATACAGAAGCATATCTCGGCAGAGCCGGGAGTCTTCGGCCAGCATGCTCCCACATCTCCATGAGGAGGATGATGTCCATGTCCTGAGCAACTGAGTTTAAGCTGTCGCCCTTCTGCCAGGGGAAGCCGCAATAGTTCCAGGATACCATCTTGAGGCACCATCCCCACTTCGGCGCACCTGAGGCTTGCCGAGGTGCAAACAACGTGAAGGGGGTGGCCTGTGGGATCCGAGTCGGGGTTGCCTCCCGTGCTGCGTCGGCGGCTGCAGGCGCTGGTGCTCCTCTCGCCCCCTTCGTTCGGGCTGCATCTCGGATGCGAGCAAGCTCTCTGTGACGTGACTCCTGCTAGCGGGGGGTGAGGTCCCTGCTGATGTAAATGGATGAACCTCTTAGTTTCGGGCTCCGCTCCAAGGTTGCATCCCAAACCTTGCCGTCTACAACCGTGATTGTGACCACCCATGGCCGCTCTGGGTGGGACGCTCCATGTCATCTAGCGCGAGTTATTGTGGCCTGGAATTGTATCCAGTCGAGTATCTCAGTTTGCAGGCACGCCTGCAAGTCTTCCCCGACTTCCTCCGAGAGCCCACGCAGGAGCACATTGTGTCTACGCCTTCTCCGCTCCGCTTCTTCCAATGCTGCGTACCCTGCAAGCTCCCTTGCTGTCCTGGCCTGCTGGTATGCCTGACCAGCGGACCGTAATGGCATTCCTCACTGTGGTTGTGGTTGACTGCGTCCGGTGGCCTCTGGTGCATTTGGGGTCTGATGCCGACCGTGCGATGGAGGCTGTGGCTGCTGATGCGTTTGGTGGCCCGCCTGTGATTGGTGCCTCTGACTTTCTAGTGCACCCAAACGTGCGTCATGCTCCCGTATCTGCTTGTCGCACTGGGTCAAAGGAGCATGTGCGCCTACATGCAGGCCCTTGCCCTGCTCGGCGACGGTGGCTCTCAATTCCTTCAGCTCACGGTCCAAGCTGCGGAGTCTCATGTCCGTGTCTGCAACATTCGCTTCCGCACTACGGGCACTCGTCTGAGGGGCATCCAACTGCTCAATTTTTATGCGGAGCCGGGTTATGGTAGCCTGGATCTTGTCTTGGAAGGCCTGCCTAGTCTCGGTTATAGAATCCATTCTAGATGAAAGTGTGTCCATCGCTACCTGGAAGGTGTCTAAGCGTTCTCGGTCATGATGTCTTTCGGAGTGCACAAGCCGGAGTCCGTCTTCAAGCTGCTGCACCCTGGTCTCGAGAGCAGAGACCCGTTGCTTCTCCGTGGCCAACTACTTCTTAAGAAATCTGGGTTTGGAGGTCTGCAGTTGCTGTAGCTCTTCTTCGAGTGCCTCTACACGGGCGGTGTGCTGTTCAACCATCTTCTGATGAGGTTCGGAAGTTCGCATCTGCTGTAGCTCATCTTCGAGGATCTGTACCCGAGCGACTTGCTGTTCAAGCATCTTCTTAAGGTCGTGCAGGCTATTGTCTGGCATCTGGGGAGGTGAGGCTGGCGGGGAGGTCCGGGCTGCTGCGAGGGAGGCGTGCCGGTCGTATACTTGATGGGCCACATATGTTGCCTTTGTCTTGGCACGGGTCGCTTGCTTGAATGTAAATCTATCAATTCTGTCAACCTTGCCCGTGGTGTCCATTCTGCGGACGGGGATCTCGTCAATGCGCTCAAGGAGGAGGAGTTTGGCGGCCTTGCCTGCCTTTGGCGGGGGAGGGTGTTGGTCTTGGTCGTCGATGTGCATGGTTGCTTGTGGCTCATCCGGTTCCTGGACTGTGGCTATGGCCATGGTGTGGGTATGCAAGCATGGTGTGTTTGTGCGGGGCCAATAAAAAAGTGGGGGTGAGTGGGGAGCCAACAAGGTGTGGGTGGTGGAGGTGTTCACAACTAACTTTGCCCTCTATGCCAAAAGTGGGTCCTAATAGGAAATTTGGGGCTCTAATTGTATGGAAGCGCAACGCCTAAGGTAACTCCAATGGGTCATGTATTTTGGGCAACTGTTGCACTCTATGTCAAATACAGTTCCCAACAGGCAATTTGGGGGCTTGGAATTGCATGGGAGTGCAACACCCAAGGGGAGCTTTAATGGGTCAACTGTGCTTTGGTCAACTGTTGCGCTCTTTGCAAAAACGGATCCTATCAGGAAATTTGGAGGCTTGGAATTGCATGGGAGCGCAACACCCAAGGGGAACTTTAATGGATCAACTGTACTTTGGTCAACTGTTGCGTTCTTTGTCAAAAACGGATCCTATCAGGAAAATTTGGGGGCATGGACTTGCATGGGAGCGCAACACCTAAACACGCAGGGAAGGATCGATCTTGGCTGGGCAGTTTGGAGGAAAAGAGGCCGGACTCAGGAATATAGGGACGGGTTGGAGCAAGGCTCTAAGGCATGCAAGCAGGAGCAGGCTGAGACCGGCGGGCTCGGATTGGAGCAGATAAGGCTATTGGGTTGGAGGCACTACTCACAACTGAATCGAGCCGCTGGCATAATCTATAAAAACTGTGAGGCAACCAATTGGAACCTTGCAGCAGCCGATTGAAACCCTGGTGCCACCAATTGGAAACGCGATAGTAACCCTAGAACAAGCGATTCAGGCCTTGAAGGAAGCTTTATCATTCTTTGCTTATAAGGCTAGTTGATACTTTTTGAAAATGTAGCATGTCCAGGAGCTAGTCCAGGCATTCTGAAGGATCAAATATCACCTCTGGAAATGAATCATGACATTATGACGAAGCACCATGTGTGCAAGTATAGACATGTAGATAGACATGGTATACAAAAAGGGCACAAAAAAACCAGAAATTAAAATCACAAAACAAAAGGAAAATAGAGAAAGGCCACATACTTGATACCATATCATAGTCACACCTCAGATGCCATTCTGAAACAAGGAAAAAGCAAGTCATAAGAAGACTAGAAGAAGAGTAACTTGTAATAACAAAAAGGTAAAGATTACAAAAGTTATTCCTGCAGACTAGCTATCATCAGTGTCAAAGAAGCAGACTAAAACACCAACATACCCCAGTTTTACTACTCATTTGATATTAATAAAAATGTTGAACATTACTTTTTTTTTTTTTTTTTTTGAAGGACGAAGAACTATATATTCAAGAATAAATCAGAATACATCAAGCACTTACTGTTCAATGGTACTAGAAACCTAGAGGAAAATGACCTCCCCTAAGCAAGACCACCCATATACAAGTACTAGATCAGCTTCCCTATACAAGTGTGAGGCGCTTGATTGCTTGTTCATCAATAGTGTACTCCAAAACAGCTACTACCAATTACCATCAATTCAGCTTGTCATTTTTTTATACCACTTTGAAGCGCTAAGGCACCTCATCAGAATGAACATCGTCTGCAAAAGTATTATCATGCCATGTGATACTGTGTGGGGAGGAAATAAGATCTGCAGAAATAAAATTTGCAAGACTGAAAGAAAGATCCCCAAGTAACAGATTTTTTCCTCAGCCTTTTTCATGGTAACCTTCTTCATGTTAACCTTCTTCCATGGCTCCGTAACATAATGCACTACAACACTGTCAAACATACGATACTCGAGAATATCGCTGGGGAGAGAGGTGACGACAGATGATTGAACAATAGAAGGAGCAGGAGCTTCAACAGTAGGAGGAGCAGGAGAAATAATAAGAACTAGGGCCAAAGAACGTGCAAAAGATGAAACTGCACAAGAGGACTAGATGGCACTGCAAGAGTGGAAGAGCTAGATGACACTGCAGGAGTGAATGGGTGACAAGAAACAAAGGAAGAATCAACACCAGAGGTCATAGGGACAGAAGGAGGACTCTTTCCACCAAGGACTCGTCGGAAGGGAAAAAATGCTTCATCACTAGGAAATAATCGAGCCAATTCAGGACCATTCAAAAGTCTGAGGTCCACTTTTTTATATCACAGACCACTCTTAATGATAACAAACTCAGGCAAAGGAGTTCCCACAGACATGGACACACAAATTCTGGGGCCTTTTATAAGAAGTGATATGAACACCAAGGCTATTAGCAATAGATATCAAGAACTGGTGGGCCATGAGATCTGGAGAAAGATTAGGCAAAGAAAATCAACATGGCATCTTAACAGCAGTGACCATATCATGAGTGAAACCAAGAGAATAGTACTGGTACATGAGATAACCACCACCAAGAGGATCAAAGCCTCTAGGTACCAAAGTGTATATCGCATCATTGTTCTCAAGCATAATCAAAACAAAATCTTGTGCCAGCAACTTGATGGATTGGAAGCCAGGCAGTTGGAGACGACGTACGTAGAAGGCGGGCCAACCAACCTCGAAAACGTGGAAAATCTAAATAACCTCCAGTGCAATGATCAAGAACAATACATGATGATAAATTTTTTGCACACCTGATATGAGCAGAATGATCCACTTCTACACAAGAAACTCCAGAAGCTTGAACTACATCTCGACAATCAAATTGATAAAACACATCATCAGCTTGAACATTACTTTTTGAAATAGTTTCAGTAAACAAATCAACAAAGATCAGTTTATGTTTGGAAAAAATGATCACCAAAACATCCTGCTGAGTGTGGCTATGGTGTAGGCTGGAAGATGAACAAGGACACGAAATCAATTGGCTTTGTCGTTCCCAATTTGTTGGTGCCATTGAATCACAAAAACGATATAATAAAGCACTCAGAACCAGGACAACCTCAATCAAACGCAAGAAAAATTACTCCGTCTCGGCTATACGATGGACGCAATTTGCAGAACCGCCATCCCCATCAAAGCGGCAAACCTCAATTCGTTTTTTTCCCTCTTCTTTTTCTGTTTTGGAGAAAACAAAAAGGTTTTAGGTTTTCTCAATTCGTTTTTTTCCCTCCCTTTTTTTTTTCTTTCCTTAATTTTCCTATTGTTTAATGACTAAGCCTTGAATGCCCGGCAATGATTCAGTCAAGTGTCTGTAGCACATATGTTTTTAAAGCATTTATTGAATAATATAAGATATAGGTGTAGTTGTCCATTCACTTTGTATAACCAAACATAAACCTATGCACAACTAGACACTAATAGTAAGGCAGGCTTGGGCCATTAGGTGGTTTCATTTTTTTGGCAAGATAACAATGTTGGAAATGGGCCAATGCATGGCAGGCTGAAATTGATAAATGCATTATGTTATTAAAGGTTCATGATCATTGGAATCTTAATATGAAGTGTAAATGGTGTATGATAATGTAAGGTTTCTATTGTATCATTTTTTGAGAGAGAATGTATTACCTATAATGGTTAGAAGCACTAGAATACGTTGTAACTATTCAAGTAATTATTTTCTTCACAAATGCTTCAAGGAATGATGCAATTTAGGTCAAATATTAATTTTCTTTGTTGTTTACTAGAAATGACAGAAAGCATATGTATGGTGTAAACTACTTTGTGGGGAGAGGGGGTATTGAGTGAACAAACATTAATAAGAGGCACAATTATGTGAATTGCATGCCACGATCAGTATGTAATAGTGCGTTGATGTATAATTTGATACTATAAGATGACACAAGCCTCTTTACAACACTTGACACAAATGTGTAACAAAATTGGCCTCAAAACATTAGACCTAACGACTTATAATTGACACAAAGCTATTGATATTTTTGACTCGAAAATGTCATAAACTTTATACAATACACAACACAATCAGTATTACAAATGCTAACATAAAAATACCAAAATTCTTTTGTTCAGACACTATTGAATCAAAGAATCCAGTGCAAGTAAAAATGCAAAGACAGGAATAAAATCTCAGCAGATAAGCAGAGACCCGTTGAGTGAAGCAACCTGCCTAAGCATAGGAGCGCACATCTAAATACTCCTCAAAGATCAATTGCCTCTTATGAGGGGCAAGTGAAGAACAATGATATGACTTAGCAATGTAACCTTGAGCTTCTTGGAGAACATGATTATCTGTCACATTCAAACCTTTGAAGATTACCAGTCTGCGTCTTTTTCAGATAGTCCAGAGCAACCATCTTACATCGAGATGAAAAGCCTGCACAAACCGTTTAACAAAGTGACATTAAAGTCGACACAACTATAATCAGGGTTGCTCTTTAGACCAAATTTTTGTAAGCATAATTTATAAGGTCGGGCGAATCACAGATTTACAGGATTAGTTATGATGGCGAATGTTTTCTTTTCTATATATGAATAGTTTTCATAGAAAACTAGGCAAATCATGGCCAAGGTTATTAGCCAAGATTTAAGTGTTTTTTTCTTTCCAAGTGCAATTTATATAAAGATATTTTGTTCCCTCATAGCTTGTCAAGTGCAAAAATGAATTACAACTATAGTTTATGCAATACCACAATTTAACCTTTTCAAATGAGAATGTTTGTCCTTGTAGATAAAACCTATCTATTAAAAAAGGAAGGTATGTAAGAAAATGCAAACCAAAGTGGTCAAGAACAAATCCTCTCCAATTCTTCCTTAGAAGTCTAAATTGCATTACAATAGTCACAAAAAATAGCACTTAAAATTACCATATGTACATGGTGAGTAGATTAGGTTAAGTAACCTAGAGTATTAAGCGGTTCCTTGAGAATCTTCTAGAAGGAGGATAGAATATAAGGTGAATCCATGATTGCCACTTAGTGGATGTGACAAATTTTCAAGTGGAGTGAGATTTGTTTGTACAAAGTTGGCTAATTTTATTTTTTTCCATCTAAAATGGACCCTACTAAAGCATAGTCTGTAATTTTTTAATTCCTTGGAAAAACAGCATTTTGGCGAAGTTTCGTCCTTAAAGGCTACCCTAACTACAATGACGCAAGTTTTTATGCAATCGAATAAATTTGTGTCACTTTCGAGCTTCTGACACACATTTGACAAACCTTAAAAGGTGGTGACACAAGGCTTGACGCAGAATCCCTATCCTCTTGTAGTGGTATATTTTGATACTATAAGACCATAGCATATATTACTAGAAGATAATATTTATATGCCTTATACGTATATATCTACGTATATATATTATAATATAATTACAGATAAAGTAATGTATTTACTTAATTGTTCATGGACATATTTTGTTAGTAAACCGTGGTGTATATTTTGATACTTAAGACCATGGCATATATTACTAGAAGAAAATATTTTTATGCTTTCTATGTATGATCATTTGGGCATTCTGGGGTTTGGACATATAGAAAAGACATAGGGGGCCCCTTTCACACTTGCCTTTTTGTGTGTATTTCGAACCCGACAGCACCATCTTTGGTATGTATTTGCCGCCTAAGTCTATTCATACATCAGTTGTATTTGTGGTTTGGGTGTATATTCACACGGAGGATGACTCCGGGCAACGAGAGCTGTTGGATAGATATATTCACGGCTTATGCCTTGATTTGGACCGTAGATAGCGATCCTCGTTTTTACTATAAGGTTGAGGTATTGTACTCAGTGATGTTGATTTCATACATGTGTTATAAACGAGGTGTTTTAGGGGGGCATAAAAAGAACTCTCGCTACCCTACGTCGTCAACCCCCATGTAAATATACACCCAAACCAAAGGGGGTTTTAAGAAGAATTTAAGTTAGAATTGTTGCGTGTAGTGGTTTATATTATATAAAAAAAAAAAATTGGGCCCCTTCGGGGCCTCACAAAGAAAACACGAAGATTAAAGATTTGAAGCCATCATATCCTTAAACAAAATATCCTTGGAACACAATAATGAAAATGCTCAAAAGAGGCCATTGGTTCAATAGCAACAATACTTATATTTGCATCTATAATTGTAACATGTATTGGGCTACGATGATAGCCATTGGACGATATAGAGGCAAACAGATTCTGAGGAAAGTACAAACTCCATTGCAAAGACTACATGGAACGCTCAAGTTGCGACCAAACAAGAATATGCTTTTTATGAAATTCTTGAACATAGCAAAATTGGTTTCCTATAAGTGAATCTGTGTATATTCTCAATTCTGCACATGCACACACATGCACAGTGTTCATGCACAAACACACATGCACATGCACATGCACATGCATATACATGCACAAACACATGTAGATAAAGACAACAACCCCCGGATTGTTATAGGTAACAAAAATCAACGGCCCATAAAGTGTGCACTTTAGAAATACTAATTAATACACCTCAACGAATACAACAACAAAATCATAGAAAAAGTAGCAATAAGGTAGGCTTGGGCAGGGGGTGGAGTAGAAGTAGAAGAAGAAGAGAAAGAAGAGTTGTGGGGTGCACTTGAGGGAAACTAGCAAGAAAGGATGTTTTGTTAAAAAATAATGAAGAGTTGGGTTATTTTAGAACCATTGATCGACTTGTTAATGATTCATAGTCGCCTAAACAACATGTATTAATCAGATAGTTTAAATGTGTTATTTTTGTATGAAGTGGTATATATTGTAAGAGCGTATAATTGTATGCAACACTGCAAAAGTCTATTCTCCTTGCTTGTGTATGTATTTTAAAGATTGCATAAGGAAATGGTGTCAAACTTCAAAGTTTTGTTCGTTACGAACAGACAAATGCAAACCAATCTTAAATATCAATGTTGAAGAAAAAGCAGAACATACTCCAGCATAAATGACCAAACTTCTGGAAAAGGTTTATGATTTGTAGTACTTCTGCTGTAGCGAAGAAGATGAGACAGTTGTGAGAATGGAGTAAAAGGTACTTGGACCAACAGGGCATCCTTGGAATTTTATTCATAGTATCTTATTTGTGGGAAGATGGTGTGCTGTTTTCACTTAGTACTTGTAGGGAAAAGGGATCACGACCCCTATATTACCACGAGCAGGAGAAGAGAGAGGATTTTTGGGGGTGCTCTCTTGGGCTGGCTCCTTGCTGAAAAACCTTTCTTCCAGTACATATTTCGGTTTGAGCTTCATATCTGGAAGGCAGATGTTCCTTGGATGAAGTGAAGTATGGCCTGATGAAATATATTATTGAAAGGCCAAGCAACTTTATGAGCTCTATCAAGCTTCTTTCTATTTAGGTTATAGAAGACTTAAATTTCAATGTACGGCAAGTTTCAATTAAATTATCTAACTACCACTAGAGTTCTCCATGGAGCTAGATGTTACGAGGCATATGCTTCTGTTAAGTTGATAAGTGCTCTGGAGTAGTGCTTGCAAAGAAGAGGGTTTAGACGCTCATTTGCGGCATCCCCCTGTAGTAGCAGGTACGAAAGGAGTGCACGGGTCTACTATGGGAGGTGGGTTATGGCCATCCCTCCAACCTTTGAAAAAAAAAAGTTATATTAACCAAAATGCTCAATATCATACAATTATCATCCGTAGAAAAAAACTTGAATCTCAATGGATTGGACACTTTGCACCCTAAAAGAATAGAGGAGAATGCCACTTCGAATATGCTAAGAGTTTTTATTGAGATAAAGAATGCATTCAAATTTTCTAGATATTCCACAAAGATACCAAACGACCTTATAAAATCCATTATAGATGAATTACTAGTAAACGGGTGCCCGGCGTTGACGCGCAAATGTAGGGTGTGTATTTATATGGGCCTCTATATACTAGTAATATTGTAGACTTTGGGACTCTTATGGGATTTTGCTATAGATGGTCCTCTCTCTCTGATCCATATGCGTTGATAGGTGTTGGTAGTGGTATAATTTGGAACTCTATAGGGGGATGTTCTGTATTCATCAATACCGAGGAACATTTCATTGCCTAAATGTAACATTTCATTGCCTAAACGTAATATGACAACTTTTTTTATATGACAAAATTTTGAATTTTCTGTAGATTTTAAGTTGGTTAACAGAAATATCACGTTGTTATAAACTTGGATAGTAGCTACTGTTTAAATAACGTTTGGCTTGTATGCATTTCAAAGCCCTGTTATTCAAAGTTGATGTTGCATTTATGCAGTTGCTTCTTTAGCATATGCATATTGATGATTGGTTGGTGCAACTGAACAATAGCCATGAGCAATAGCTAGTACAATGTGTTGGGCTTCATGCCACTTTCTGTTTGTGCTGGTCCATTTGCAGCGAGGGCTATGCTGCTGGATTCTAGAGAGAAAGGAGCCTGAATAGCCTCTTGTTTCTATTCTGTTATCTTTATGCAGTCTTACGAATAGTGTTCTTTCTTCTGTTTCATCGTCATGTCAAAATGCTTGTAATTTCGAATGAATAATAGTCTTGTAAATATGTGATGTAATAAACTAAATAAAGTTTTGAACCATGTGTTCGATTTGCACCATTGGAACTTGTATTTTGATTTCTGTTGAAAACTTTTATGGCCGTCAATCCGGCACAATATAGGGAGACTTAGATCGGCGGCTCTAGTAAGAAGGTGGAATGAAACCATAAAGATAGATATAAAAAAACCCATGCGCACATGAGAATGATACTCTACCAATTATCTCAAAAACGTATAACACTTGTAGCCATGTCATGGATAGATATGCTAGAATCACGCAAAATTCATATTAACGATTAACGCCAGTTGCGACCGAAAGGATCACACAACATGAATTTGAATTACACCCAAACAAACAACTCGGTACCATATGTCATACTATCCACTGAATTGCAAAGAAAGATGCTCTAACCCTTAGCCTAATGTGTGGGATTACACAGATTCAAAATTTCAATTAAAAGGAAGCTACATTCAGCAAGAGGATTTGAATGGAAGAGAAATCTACCTTGTCCCAATTCCTACAACTCAGACTCCTAAAGATCACATAACTCTATCTATCAGCAAGAAGGCTGCATGATCTGACCCTTGTACGCAAGCCCACTACTTGATTACCTTGTGATCCTGCACTATTTTGGATCGTTAAATCTCATGCAATAAAGCCAACAACATCGACCTTGCATTTAGATTCAATGATCTATTCTGCAATCTTGGAGTTTAGTAAGAATACAATTTTGAAATACACAAAATCTGTGACGTAAGAGTCAAAATTAGTAATGCTACATAGGCTTGATAGATGGTATATTTTTAATACCTCGAAACAATCTTTTAAGTCACAAATAGACATATGTCTTTTAAGTCACAAATAGACATATGTCTATATGCTAATAATAAGAAGGTAGAAGGCGTACACTTCTCCAAAAACATGAGAAATTGAGAGACTTGAACCCCATCTTCCACAATTTGGCTACACCAAATGGTAGGCACGACAAGAGTTATGGACTCAAAATGAGCAGAAAAATTGTGATGTCCCTAAACTTTGTTTAGCTAAAACATAGTTAGTCTCGTGTAGCTTCTTGTAACAACTTATGAAGGAATTACAAAGCCTCCTATGGAAGATACCAATTGCAAAGATAATTCTAGAGCAAATCTTGTAATCTACCTGCACAATTCTACTTGCATGCATTCAAGAACAATGGTAAAGAGAAACACATTTCCTTGTGGCATGTATCTATAAAACAAAGATCACTTCACGCAATTAGTACATGCATATGAGGAATAGACTATATTGTAAGAACCATTGACTGACAAACAAAAGGATAGTTTAGCTTTGCCTGAACTTCCCCACAAATTTTTAATAAATCTTATGGACATTGATTGAGAGCCATATGAGAAACAAAGAAATGTGATCAGCTATGGAACAGGAAATCGAGGGCTCAAAAACAACAAATAGTGCTTGAAATGGAAAAAGATGCAAGAAGAAAGCTGTTTAGTTCAGAAAGGTCTTAACCCAAAGTCTTTTCCATTTACAGCATTCAATCAGTTCCTCTCCATCTCTGAGAGACCTTCCAAACTACATTTTTTGTGATTCATGATGGTTTCAAACTCACTGGAGAACCACATCTAACATGAACCCATCATCAAGATATATGCAAAAAAAAGAAGAAAGAAACATACCAAACACCTTGCTCAGAACCTTGTTGCGATAGAGGAAGATCTGATATAACATTTGCAAGTAAATAGATTAGAATATGAACGCCCATTCTAATCTGAAAACTAGAGGCCCTCACAACCCATATTGAATGGCCCCATCAATGCCATTTAAGTATGTAGCAAATTCATTCACACATAGCAAAGATATTCAATATACAATTCAGTTGAAGCTTGATTTTCCAAACAGAACACCCACCCCAGCTTACCACGTTTATGCTCAATCTCTTTTATGCTTACCAAGTTTCTAAATTCAAAAGAAACGCCAATTACCTTGTTTCAGACTTAGCTGCTTGCTCCTTGGTGCAGTTTTGAGAGAAAACGTGTTGCTTCTGTTTCGTATGGATAAGAGAACATGCCTCTTTACTTGCTTAGGTATCAAAATAGAGTCAGTTACACTATCTTTCGATACTTTGTTTCGTTTTAACCCATGTTTAGTATCATGATCAGTTCCGCCAAAGGAATGCAAGAAAACGCAGTGCAAATCTTCAATATCCTTACCTGCAATAGAGGAACCTCGAGTCCTGCATTCAGGGGATTCATTGGGTAGCTCTGTTTCCAAAGCCTGATGCTTGCTTGCTGCCGTTGCCGCTTGCTTGTTTACTGCTAATTTGCCAAAATGCTGACCAAGGAAATCTATTGCTTGTATGGTGCCGTTTGATTCATGCCCTATTATCTACTTATCTACAAACCCGTACGTAATCAAACCACATCTTCAAAACCTATCAATCATAGCGAACCATTTCACAGGGGAGTGCCGTTTCAAAGAAAACATTTGAGGGAAAAAAGAACGGCTTAAACCGGAAAGCACGAAATAGTTACCAGAAAAATAATGAGCTTCATGCAGCACAGAGAGTTCGAGATCGAGCAGAACAGAGAATAATAACAACAGAGAGGAGAGAATTTTCAACCGATTGTCTAATTTTCCCAGCCGTAGATGCAAAAATATAAAAATCCAATGGCTGGGAATGAATAATACTGATGTGGCATGCCAGGTGGATAGGCTATAATTCAAGGAAATGGGGCACTTCAATGGCTTGAGTTAGCATATGTCTATTTAATAGGTCGTCAATATCTCTCTATATATGTGTGCTTGTCGATTAACATTTCTCAACATTTTACACATTATATTGACCTTATAGGTGCATATTTGCTAGGCCCTCAGATCTGCTCTTTTCACTCTGGGCTGCGTTTCTTGACTCGAAGTCGAGAAAGACCCTCATAACTGTCTTTTTCACTGTATTGCCTTGATCGGCTCGCGAGTCGAGAAAGATCCTCAGACACAATATTTTGACTCTCATTGTTAATAGAATTAATTTTTATTTTTTCTAAGTTTTTTTTTTTTTTTTTTTTTTGTGGGGTCTTAGATGCCTTTCTCAAGTCAAGAAAGGCCCTCTGACCTACCTTTGATGCTCTGATAAAGGCCCCCAGGCCTGTCCTTTTTGTTCTGAGCTGCCTTTCTCGACTCGAGTCGAGAAAGACCCTCAGACATGCTTACTTTTGGTAGACAAGTAACTATTACAGTGATGAAGCTAATTACAATAATTTAACACTGCAATGAACTCTATACAACTGATTGTACATTGCCTGTAAATGCTGATTAGAATTTTCAGACAATAAGATTGTTACAATATCCGAGAAAGACTTGCTGGCCTTTACAAGCAAAATGAATAAGCCCTGATGCTGAGCGAAAATCAGGGCGTTTCTTGGTCATAGGATCAACATGATACGGTTCTCCAAGCATCAAAATAACAATGTCCATTGCTCCTAAACTATGGAGAGCATCCTCATCGACTTCCTCCTTCCAATTGAACCTATTCTTTTATGGCAACCAATTCTTAGATACCTCGACCTGAAATTGTCCATTCTTTCTTTGTAAAACAAGAAAACAATGTCAAAAATGAAAAGTCTTCTCCATGTGCACGAAGCTTCTTATTTAAGCCATGTTTGTCCAATATTCTTACTGCAAACAGTTCTAGAGACCAAAATGACGGGATTCCCTTTTTTTTGTGTGCGCCAAAATCAGAGGAAACCCTCAGATTTTGGTAATGAACCCCGTTGATATAAATTTGAAAATCGCCTTCCGAAATTTGGTGCTCAATTTGAAGGTTCTTTCTCCAATCCCGCTTGATGGAGTCCACGAACCTGAATCGTGAAGGAAACATAGACAATTCATGATAACCTGCTTAACAACTTAACAACGTGTCATAATTAAGATTACTAGCTTCAAGAGAGGGCTTTTTGTCCAAACTTGCAGGTTCGGGAATAGGGTTAGAATCAAATTTAGAGAAGGCTTGGAGGGCCCTTAGCTGATCCCACTAAACTTGTAATGCGCAACATGTGGTCGTTAAGTGTTGTTTCTATGCTAAAAAGACACGAAAACAACAGCATGTGGAGCAGATATTGGGGTCAGTGTGGTATTTTGTGAGTTCTCATGAGAATATAATAAAGTTTAACTCTCTCTTCGATTAATGATGAGGCTGAAAGTCACAACCACGGCACATACACTTAGAATATGCCACAAGATTCCAAAACCAATTTCTACGCTCCTTTGAAGAAACCACAAAAGTGATTATTACTAAGAAAGATCAGTCATAGCTAACTTTTGCAGGTAAACTTGTTGGCTAGCTTAATTTCTAATTTCTCGCCCTAGTCATAGTAAGCTAAAAATATATAAATAAACCTCCCATATTGTGGGAGAGGTCAATAGCTCATATTCGATCGGTGTGATGATCTAGGGCTGAAATAATTTCTCCCTCATGCCAAGCGGCTGAATAATGTTGGCTGAGTAAGCGGCTGAATAAGCTGGATATCAGCTTGGGGATTCAGTGGCCATCATTGGGCACGGAAGGCACCTTGTGATGTTTAATCCACGCGAAACCATACTCGGTGCCATGCCCGGGCTGATAAAAAGGCCAAAATATTCCAAACCCCACTTAAGAATAAATTCCCTTTGAAGGGAAACTCAAAAGCAAGTGTTAATAGAATATCCAAAGAATAAAAAGCAGCATACAATACCTCAAAGACAAAACAAAGCAAATGAACAAAAACAAAAACTGGAGATTGCCTCCCAAACTGTAAGGACAATCCAGAGAGACAAATACCAAAAAAGTACTTTCAATGGTAGTTGATGTCATTGTCCAAATGCTCGTTGCACAGGTTTGCAGTCCATTTATTTACCAATGTCTGTCTGGTTGGAGTCAAAGTTAATAAAACAGGGACACAAGGCTGTAACGCCACAGAAAAAACAAGCTAGGAACTGCCAGAAAAAGGATTTCTTTAGTATTAACAAAGGAACCAGGAAGTTCCTTCACAAGACGTTTCCCTTTCGGAACAAAGATGATGGTAACTGAATGATGATGATTAGAACCAAGAACATTACAAAAAAATACAGTGTGTGCATCAAAGCATGATGCATAATCATTTGCCAAATGCCTGATTCCTGGAAGGTTAAACAGCAGCATTATGGCAGCCTGAGGATTGGTAAGAAGAAAGAATATGATACACAGAAATGGATTGGACGGAATAAAAACAGTGTGTCAGTACTCAGGATGATGATGATGCAGAAGAGCCAGCCTTTCAGCTCCAAGCATCAAACTCAAACCTGTTTGATTCCATGCAAAATTTTGCATGCAGCCTATTTGCAGCAGCAAAGTGGAGCATCAGACAGAGTAACTGATACCCAAATCTTTTGAATCGACAAATTTGATGCCAGAATCAAGCATTTTGCTTGGCAGATCCTTGAGATCGACAGCTCTGCTCTGGGGCTGGAGTTCCAAATCCATGACACCTTTTGCAAATTGGCTTTTCCTGTTCTTATCAGCATCATATGTGGAATGGACACTGTAGAGCAAATAGAAAGCTGCAGCTATGGCGGACCAGACTCCAAAACGAACATATGATTTTGTATCCACTGAGCCAAGCAGAAAGACATTAAGGAAAATGGAGGCCGCTGGAATCCATGGCATCAAAGGGACCCCCCATTCTTTAGGCACATGGCTGGCCGGAACTTTATACCAAAAGATGAAGGTCAGAACCATAGCCAATCCTATAAAAACTGCCAATCCCCACCACAGTTCTGGCTCTAGCTGCCAGAAAGCAATAAACCCAATTGCACATCCAGTTAATGATACCAAAAACCACAGTGTTTTCCCTGCATTGCTGCTTCCAATCCCAACATACCGCCGGAATATTAATGCATTTGCTACCATGTAAAACACAAACAGAGTTCCGATTGATATCAGGTCTAACAGTACTTCCAGATTTGTGAATAATGCAATTACTGAGGTGCAAATCCCTGTAAAGATGAAACAACAAGAAGTTCAGATTATATTCCAGAAAAGGAAATAAAGGGCTGAAATCATTGCAGGGAGATGCAAATTATTCAAGAGGCAGCATGGGGGGATGGAAATTATTGGCCACTTGTCTTCAAGAAAGCTTACGGGCACTTGGAAGTGATATGATTGCAGGGCACAAGAGCCTCGGGATCAGAATTATTACTGGGTAAGCAAGCATGTGATTAGATTAATGAGGTTTGTAAGGCAAAAACAAGCGGGAAAATGCCTGTGAGATGAGTCTGATGTAAATAATGCAAGGATCAAGACAAATTTTGAAGAATCAATAAAGATACAGATTGAATTTGAAGAGTAGCAGTCTCATAAAGAAAAGGTCATGATAAAATATAAGAATCAAGCATACTTTCAGATCAAATTTGAAGAAAAAATCTGGCCAAAACAGGGCTTCTTACCAAGGAAGATAGTGGCATGGACTGGAGTTCCGGTACGAGAATTAACTTGTGCAAACCATTCGGGAATAATACGAGCTCTGCCTATAACACAGAGATATCTGGCCTGTCCAAGCATAGCAACCAGTAGTGAGGTCACAATACCAAGGCTGGCCCCCATTCCGACCACATTGCTCGCCCATTTCCATCCGACTACATGGTTGAAAGCCGTGGAAAATGGAGCTCCTGAATCAATCTGCAAAAAAATCATCCAACCTACATCAGTTTACGAAGCACAGAGCTCACGGATCAATATCACACCGACCCAGATCAAAATCCGAAGCACAGAACTCAAGTTTTGAGCTTCAGAACCAATAGCAGACAAACCCAGAAAGAATTTCGAATCCCAAAACCAAAATCACAAGGCAAAACAGAGCAAAGATACTGCATAACTCAACATAATTTGAGGGATATGGTTAGCAGTACCATGTCGTAAGGAAGAAGCATGCAAATCGAGGCGGCCATGAGACAATACAGCACAGAAACAATGACGACAGAGCCGGACACCCCAATGGGAATATCCTTGGCCGGATGTTTCACCTCTTCGGCCAGAGTGGAAACAGAATCATAGCCAATATAGCTGAAGTACACGATGGCCGCTCCGTTAAAAACTCCACGTGCTCCAAACGGGAAGAATCCTGCCGGATTGGAAGCATTGCCCGGATGTGTAAAATTCTTGGCATCCCCCTTCACAAATCCCGCAACAATAATGAAAATTATGAAGAGTAGATGCGATAGCGTTACGATCATGTTGAATATGGAGCTGTCCTTTGTGCTGCTTACATATCAAACCAAACCAACACAGCAAAAAAAAGCCGTTACTATCAATCTTCCACACACAAACAATGCTTAATTGCACGAAATTTTAGTTGTTTTTTTTTTTTTCCTATTTTTCACGAGATCCGCACTGCCGGACATGATTCCTAATCGGATCCAAGCATAAGAGGGTAGAGATTCGGCATGGTATTTCTTACCTGTAGCACAGAAATAATGTAAGGATAAGTATAACTGCGACTGCCGGAAAATCGAGCATGTTATACTTGTGGCTTAAACCAGGGCATTCGATTCTCCATACATCATCTATAGCGGATATGCCAAATACTGTTGCAAAATAGGACGTAAAACTTCGGGCTACTGCCGCATTCGAGAGAACATATTCCATCAGCAGATTAGCTCCTGTGAAGAAAGCTGCGAATTCTCCTGTGGATCAACCAATAAACTACATCAGAACCCTAATTATAGAGTAGTAATCTATCCCAGTAATTGGTAAATAGGCTAAAATGTGAATCGCAATTTGCAGATCTAAACAGCCATGTTGCTACGGAAGATTTCAAGTACAGAACAAAAGCAGGGTTGAAGATTTAATAGACCTATGAATGGTTAGAGGAATGGATAGGTTAACTAGAAATCTGAAGGGCCCAGATGAAAATTTCAACAAGTGACCAGAAATATCTTAGTCCAGAAACAAAACAAGATTAAATTGACATAGCAAAAGCTGAAAACGAAATAGTAATTAGCTCGCTTACCAAATGTGATTCTGAGATAAGAAAATGCTCCTCCAGCAACTGGCATTTCTACGGCAAATTCCGTGTAGCAGAAAGCTGAGAGGAGGGCAGAAATGCCTGCTACAACGTATGCTACTATGATAGAAGGGCCTGAGTAGAGCCTTGCAGCGCTCCCGGTAGTAACAAAAATGCCAGCTCCAACCATACCTCCTACGCCCATTGTTACCAGATCAAACCATCGCAAATTTTTTTGCATCTCAGCTCCGGATCGAGCCCTAACTTCTGTTAGCTCCTGCGTCGGAGTCCATACTGCAAATAATCTTTCTGGCAGCCTGTTGGGCATATCCAATACTGCCTTTCCATACGACCCCAGGCTTGAGAAGGAGGTTTCTTCTTTTTGATCCATAAGTTATTATCTACAGCAAATTGTGCCAGATTAGGACTAGTTCTTATGATCCTAGTTCTTGTTGTTATCTGCTCGCACAATTTCCCATGCCTGCCATAACTGATTTCCTACAGGTCCTGCCTGGATTCGAGAATCCGGCGATAAGATTGACGAATAATTTATGAGGATTTGAAAGATAAAACGATCTAAATCTTCACAGATTAATAACTTATGTAAAAACCGGATGAAAGCTGAGCGCGAATAAATAAGACACGATCAAAGATCACCGGAATTCCACGAAGAAAATATTTCTTGAATCAAGAATAAAGAAAATGCGATGAAAGCAGAGAATCAAGAAGAGATTTCGAAAGGTCCGGCAGATAAATAAGAAAGGAAGCAGAATTGAGAGATGGAACGGCAATGCAAATTGGGAAGAAAGAAGGAAAAAGAAAGAGGGAGGTAGATAAAAGGCGTGAAAATTCCTGCGAAGATTTGGAAGGTGGAGGAGTACAGAGGGGTAGGAAGGGAGGGGAAGAAAAATGCGAAGAAGCAAGGTCTGGCGATGGCGGACGGGGCGCCGGAGCAAGGTCTGGCTATGGCTATGGCTATGGCTCCGGCAAGGAGGGAGCCAAGCCATATATGTAAGGTCGGGCTATGGCGGAAAGGGCGAAAAATTTGAGCCGGGTGCCAAAGTGGCCCAAATTTTGGCCTCAAATTGTGTCCCAAAACGTGGCCCAAAATGTGGTCTAAATTAGTCCATGTGACACCGGGAACGGGCCGGAAAAAAATATTTGCGGAAAACCGGCTTCTTCGTGCGAAACCGGCGAATCTGGGTTCCCTAACGGCGCAGTTTAATGATTAGACGCCCTTTTGTTAAGAACTTCACTTCCTTAGATAACGGCCCTTAGCGGCGCTTGCCTGGCGGCGGCGCACTTAACTGCTCGCGTGGATGGCGCTGAGTGGCTTACATGTGCCGCCGTCAGCCTGCCGTCTGCGCCGTCAGGCCTGTTTTCGTGTGTTTTGTGTTTGGCCGGTAATTACCGCTACAAGCCGGTTAACGGCCGGAGTCGGTGTTTTCCACCCGTCAACCCCTCCGTCAACCCGTCAACCCTTACTTCAAGCCCGTCAGCGCCGTCTTCTCGGGATCTATAACTAAATTGTGTATTTTTTCATTCATTTTTCTTTTATTTGATGCTAAATAATGTATTTAAGTCTTTTTTCTTTTTGAAATAATGTATTTAATTCTTTCTTAGCAGTTTTAAACGTTTATACACAAAATATCAACCTAGGAAGAAAAACAATGTATCCCAATCCAGTTCCTTGCTCCTTCCTCATTGGTGTCATGTGTTGGCTTGAACTGGATCGAAGCTTTTCTGCTTGGACCCCAACCCCACTCTGCCTCACCTTCCACGAGCTCCCTCCCCCCACCGCAACGCCCCGGCTCCCCTGCATTTCTTCGCAAGTCAACCACTGTGGGGTCGACTCGGCCCCTTTCTTCTGGCCCCGCTTCCCACTCTCTAACCCTCTCTCAACTGCTTTTCCAAAGTCCTCTCAAGTTCCTCATCTTCTTCTTCTTCTTCCTTTTCTTTTATTTGTATCAAATGCTTCTTCTTCCTACTCCTTTTCTTTTCTTTTTACAACCACCATGGAGTTCGCAATGTAAACCTCGCATAACACGGTTGATGAAGTTGATCCTTCCCAGAATGTTCTGTTTGCTTAATTGTTGAACCTCAATCCCAATTTCAATGCCAAGTGCTCACATATTCTATTAGTCCAAAAGTTGATATCCTTTTGGGAGGATCTTACATGTAAACCACTCTTTTAGAGTTGCAGCTCAAAGACAACTTACTTTTATGAGGTGTTATCAGCAGCAGGTAGTGCAAAAGGTTCACGACTCCAATATGCATCAATGCATCAGATGAATTGCACGTATCCGCTGTCATATATGTCCATGGGACCATATAATCTTAGAAGCAAGCATCCTTGTATTGGTGGAAGAAGATATAAAAGAGTGACATCTATCATTAGTTTTCAAATTTGTAAAGAGAGGCAAGATGCTGAAACTACACATCATTCTAGTGGCACTTTTCATTTCATAAGATTGTATGTTGACTATCCCATCTTAAATTTATTGCACGGAACATAAGAGTAACATTATCAAGCATCCAAACATTGGATGACTCAAAAGATTGGACAATATTTATTTCTCCAATGAAAATAATATGTCTGACCATAAATTGGAAGAAGACAATCTTCCTATTCATGATGTCATGTTCTTCAGTTCTTGAATGTGTTCAAACTTCTGGTTTTGACCCAATATCATCCAACCAATCTTTTCTTTAGGAGTACTGTTATATAAAGAAATTACTTGTCATGGTTTAGTAACCCTTTGTTGTGACATGCCACAGACGTGTGCGGTGTACAAATGCACACATCAATAGAAGTCACAACCTTCTGATGTTGAAACTGGTCATAATCTCCACTCATTTTCTTCCTTTAGTATAGATGTTCACACAAATAATGTTTTATGTAATCATTTTTGTAAGGCAACTGCGATCCCCCGAATTTTTCTAAGCAAAATTTATGCCTATTTATTGATTAACTCGTGTCCATTTGCGCATTCTTAACTTATCCTTAAAAAAAAATCTATTGATTTACAAGCAATACTGTCATCCACAGGTAAAATTTTAGCGAATAGGAACCTTTGTTGCATTTAGTACATTGTTCATTTACATTTTGATATGCATCACGACACCCATGCAACTTTATATAGCCCAAACATATTAAATCACCAGTCCACTTCGTACATTGATGATGTAGGTTGTTATTCTGAAGAATAAAAACAACAGACGTCAGACATAATAAGGGCCTTCTAATGTCTATAAAGATATCAATTATATAATGAATTGCCATGCAATGCATGCTTGCACATTGAAAATAATAATTATTAACATAAATTCATCCTTCTATTTGATTGTCACAAAGGCAATCTTGTTGAATGGAATGAAGGGAAAAGGTATTACGTATGCATCTTGATTCTATTCACAAAATTAACACTTGTTTATGATTCATAAACGTCCCTTTGTAGTTGTACTTTTGTCGGCTATATTCACCAACCAACACACACACCTAGTGTTGGTGTGTAGGATTTTGCTTATGTAGTAATCCATAAATGGTAAGCTTTTATATGAACACATGTAGTAATTATGTTTATATAAACTTCAATGACGTTCAACACTTTATTTTTATATAAAAAAATATGGATAAAAGTATAAAAACAAAATAGAATAAATAGAATAGAATAGAATAAAGTTTTTATCGTCCTCAGACGCCAATTGGCCTATGGAACCTGTACAAGTCAAACAACAAGCGTATTACGACCGAGATGAAAAAACCCACTTGGGGAAAAACCGTGGCGGCAATGCGCTTGCTGGTATACA